>PPHD01008126.1:0-22122 GCA_002909625.1 Bambusicola thoracicus | reverse complement strand
AAAAAAAATTACTTCAAAAAGTTTCTAAAGAGGCTTCATAATAGATGCAAGGTGCCACTGCAACTGATTTTACAGGGTCAGTTAAAGAGAATTTTCTGAAATAATGTCACTAAAAAGACAATATAAGGGCAGTTATGTCACTGAAAAAAAATCAACGCTGACCAGAGAAAAATAATTTCCTTTAATATTTTTGTAGAGAAATGCAGGTATATTGTAACATGATGGAAAGCATAACAGCGACAGCAGAGCAGCAAGATCCCAGGCTGCAGCAAGAGAGGATTCATTCAAACACAACAGCCATGAGCAGAGAAATAATGGAAAAGAAACTGCTCACTTTCTGAGGGCCTCAGATATACAGGGATCTCCAGCAAGATGCCGTCACCTCCACTGCCAACTCTTAAATGAGGTCTGGGAAGAGGTACATCCAAGCGGATAACTTGAGCAGCCATGCTATCGAAGATCTTGATTTTTTTGTCAGATACAGCTAATACTTCCCAACTCCTTCCTAATATTGTCCTATGCTTTCTATCTTTCTTCTTCCCCTTGCAAAGCATAGATGACTAGTTGCAAAATACTACATAGGTCTAATTTTTCCAGTTACATTCACTTCACTTTCTGAATACTTTGACCAGCTTGGCCGTGCTTTTGTTCCTTACAAGTTCAATCTTTTTTTTTCCTCTAGTTTTTCTGATAGCTAGAAATAATGTGTACAACTTGGACATCTCTGCTAGCAAGTATCAGCTTTTCAAGATGCGCCATAGTTTTTCCCCTGGTGTAAGTTATTGCCCATTGTGTATTCAGTTTTCTCTGCATATGATTTCTTATTTTAGAAATCTAAAATTTAGAAATTATGCCATTTATGATAGATTTTTCTGTTACAATTTTATGACAATGATGGCAAACTTCTCCCTTCCCTGTCTTAACTCTGAACAAAGATAAACAGGCACAACTCAATGAAAGAAAGCACATTCATTTGTACAGATCATCAGATTAAATCATGTATGGCCATTATACACTAAGCTTTCATATTTAAAAGCCTGGAGAGTCATCAAGCATTACTTTAGATAGTAAATTTTAAAATATTTTCTGCATTTGATATGACATGGATGTTCAATTTTGGCCATTATACAACAGGCATCCAAAGCAGCACAGCTCACATTTCCAGAGATTCTGAATGATTACTGCTTAGTTTCTGACTGGTCATCACTGTTTTATTGTGAAAGCAGAATAACAAACTGTGTTATGCACTGGTTTTACAAGGCCCAAACACACAAGGCTAGTTCCAGCATGAAACCCAACAGCAACGTGAGGAAGCAACTTTCCAGAAGAAAAATGCATAGCTGAAACAAATTCAGTCATATGTGGAAATGGACTACAATGAGATGGAGTGAAAGTGTGGAAAGGCCTAAGAGATCCCGACCCCTTATAACTGAATAAAATCCACTGTGAAGTGGTGGACCTTATGTTGGCAGCAGGCAGCTTTGTATTCCTCTGGCTGATGCAAAGGCCATGCTGCTGGGGGCAGCAGTGAGAACCTCTTCATTGAAATGTTTCACATTAAGCTATTTATTTTTTGTCTTATATTAAAACAGATAAGCCACTCCTTGATGTGAAATCCTGCAAGATGAGGGCATGAAATTTGCTTCCCTCCTACATCATTTTAAGCAGTTCTTAAGCCTTTAGGTTTCAAGCAGCACCTCAGCCCATGAACTTCAAAATTTAACTGAGAAATGGCCATAAGGATCTCTCCTGTCAGAATGACCAGGAAACAGCCGTTCCCAGATCTAGAACATATGGAGTAAGCTTCGGCACTATTTTGCCCATGAGGTTTTTGGTCCAAAGCATATTATGAAGACTTCAAGCAATTCTTCAACAACCAAAGACAAGCCCCTCCTGTTAGGTTACTTCTCAGAAAAAAAAAAAAAAAAAAAAAAAAAGAAGAAAGAAAAAAAAAGTCCAATTTTCAGCTAGGACCACTAGTAATTTCAGTTCTTATATTCTGACCATGGAGAAGTCAATCCACCTCAACTCTCCTCTCTATACCACTGAATTATCAAGACAGCAAGTTACACGTTATTACTTCCTTTCTGGTGTACGGTTTACATAACCACCCCAGTATCCTTTCTTCTAATCTCACTGTGCTACATTATTTCCTTCCATTAATTTCTGATGATTAATTGTTCCACAATTTTTTTTAAGTCACAGAGCTCCATGGAGAAGATACCATAGCAACACTGTTACAAACAGACCAAACAGTAACTGCTTTCCTGTGATTAATTTGATGAAAATTATTTAACTTACTCAGAAAAACTCCAATCACAGGGAAATGTCAATATTTTCTTTATGCTACCATCATCACCATTACCATCTAAAAGAGCCTGAATTTTAAATGTCTCCCCCTCCTGATTCAGTCATATTAATAGGTTCAAAGATAGATGCTCAAAAACATGAAATCATTGGAACTACATTTGAAATAGAAAATACATCACTATTTGAGAACAATATTGCAGCTGCAGACACAGGGTGAACTGGTAAGAGACTGAAGAAGCTTCTGTGAAGTTTACCATTTCTCAGAATGCAAGATCTTTACAGCTCTTTGCAAAGACAGCTTAAAATTTAATGCTTACTCCTCAGTCCAGGATGATCAGCACCAAAGAGCCAAGGCCCTGCAGTTGTATTTTTCTGCCCCGCAGCCACAGCAGGATCAGGAAGAAGCATGCCTTCTTTAAATACCTCATCAATGATTAAAAAAACAAATGCACTGTGGGGCATCTCTGAGTTTAGGTTGCACTGCATATTCAGCATTCTCCCCTAATTTCTCTAGAAGATTAGAATTTATATTCTATGTATTTTTGATTAATATTATCTTAGTACAGTAGAACTATGTTATCCACCTACCCAATGGGATGAAAACCAAAGTACACACATCCTTTAACTATTGACGCTGTTCAAACTTTGTTATTCATTAACTGTGCATAACCCAAACCATCATCATCAGTGTTAAAATCAGTGTTCAAACTCTGAAACTATTGATATTTCAACTGTGTGCTTGCTGCTCTCTCTGGCACTACAGAGAGCTGTGCTTAGCTCAGGTACTGTTATTACTTTCCTTCTGTTAATGTAACAGTTTGACATAGAGATTCAGCTCAGTGAAGTACTAAACCAGAAAACTCAGCAACTCCTGCTGCATCTCCAGTAACAAAACAGCCCTCTTTCACTTCCAACAAAATGAAAAAAAAACAATCATGACAAATATGCACAACTTTCTATTTCCCAACATAAAAATCAGTGAGAAAACTCTCTCATTTACAACTTGTCAGAAGGAAACTTTGTGAGAAGTGGATGTGATGTCAGATGCACACATAAGCTAACCTTCTCTGTCACTCAAAGAAGGCTGTTTGCTATTAGATCTGATGGCATTTCCAAGACTATAACTGGTATGACTGATAGCTCCGGCTATGAAATACGAACAGAAACATTTCAAAGAGAATTGACAGTCCAGCATTGTAATTCTTGTCTACTGATGTAAAGGGAAAAAAAATCCCAATAATTCCATGACAATACACAACTAGAATATAATATCATGGTGAAAAACAATACTAGATTTGCTGTCACAGTTTATAAACGCACAAGAACTACCAAGATAACTCTTCTAGCGTCTTTTGTGGCAAAGAACATCCATTTCAATAATATTTGTTTCTTTGATTTTTTTTAATGCACATACCATTACTGATACAAAAACACACTGGCTCTTACTATCTTACTTACTACTTCTCTGTTTACTCAAAACATTGTGGGAGAATGGAATTAAACACTACACACTGCATTCCTGTTTTTCCGGGCAGAATACAAAGCTGCAACTCAACGCACAAAAAATCCACCAGAAAGGATATAGCAGCCATAGCTCCCATACGTCCACCGAGATGTTTGCAGCATAAAATTAACCTCCTTCAGTTCTTCTTGCAAAAGAGATTTAACTTGCATGAGTACACTGGTGAGACATCTTGCTCTGAGGCAAAATGATACAATCCTTATCTTTATTGTATGTCATTACGAAGAATTATTTGCAACACCAATGACTTAGCTTTTGACCTTCTTAAGGAAAAGGAAGTCCCTAAACATCACTGCATTCCTAAAATGTACAACTATAAATAAACTACTGATTAATGGATAACAACTTCAAAAAGATTGAAAAGAAATTTAGCTCTTTGCAAACAAAATAAGGCAATTGGAATCTGGCCTCAGATTTTTCTAGGTAGCATTTTCATATTTTGTCTGATGTCTCCAGATTTTGTAGTATTTAAGAGAGCTCTGGGAGTTGTCATTAGACTAACACACCAGAACTTCAAGTCTGCATACTTTATTTGTCAGTTTGTAAGTGCTTGTTACCTAGTAACTTACCTACTTACATAGCACATGTAAAGCTCTGTTTCCTGAATACATATGTTACTCTGGTTAAGATTTCAGGGGGCTAATATTTTATTCACAGAGTCATAGAACTCATGTGATATATCCTGTCTGACATACAGTTATTATGAACACCCACATCACACTCCCATCATTCATTAATTTCCTTGTGCAGCTTTTATGCAAAAAGCCAAAGACCTGGGGATTCTAGCTTGGAAACTAATGTAGAGATGTGTGTTCCCACAGCTGTCCACGGTTCCCTCTGTCTTCTGAAGGCAGTTCCATATAAGCAGAAATTCAGTCCTAGTGTCTACTGTATTTCTCTGTTAAAATGCATAATCACAGCTTTGTTGAATCTGAAGAGTTTAACTTGCATGTATCCCCTGTGAGTTCTGACCTAAATGGCCATGGCATAGCCACTCAACTAATAAGGTACACTTTCTACTCATCATGGTTCCACATGCTTCTGCTGCCCATTTTGAAAACTCCACCTCAACAAGAAGCATCTCTAACCAGCTGTATGCCAAAAAAAGCCATCATAAGAAACACCATTACTACACTTAAGCACTCTGATTTACCTGTAACATAGTAACTAGAAAAATAAAATTAAAAAAAAAAAAGCACTTATTTGAGCTCTAACAATTACATGAATTACCAGAGAGAACTGAAGGATACAAGATGTTAGTGAGACAAAGGTCTCTAATATCTGCTTGCTATAACAACACTGAAATAGAGTCAGTTTTAAAAGTTTACCCCACTCTTTTCTGCTGTTTGACTCCCACCAGCACAACTTGTAGTTCTCTTAGCACAGAATTAGTGTTTATTTAACTCTAGCCGATGCATCAGTTACCATAACAGCCTAAAGAACAGATCAAAACAGTCAGGTTATGAGAGAGACTTTGATGTACTGTCTATACAATAATTCTGACCATGAACAACATCCTGCTCTCATTTCAGTAGAGATAAACCACACACTTTTGGGCTAGATTGTTGTTTTCTGAAATGATTTGCATAGTAGCAACAAATAGTGCATGAGCTCCCCAGAAGCAGTACAAGGAAGGAAACATACAGAGAAAAATTTCATCAGGAGTCTCTCACTGCTTTGCATGTCTGTATATCGTTCTGATGGAACTAGATGTGCTGACACACTGATGGGTGTCAAGCAAGGCAAGGTTCTCCTGATCCCCTCTGTTGACTCCCAGGTTGAGTTATGCAACTAATGACCTACAGCACTAGTTTGACTCTCCCACTTGCAAACCAATGACAGTCCTTAAGAGAAGAGTATATAATTTCTTACACCATGATAGAGATTCTTACAAGAATAGCATTGGATCTTTAAGGTGTTAAACACATCAAATGTTCTCCATCTTAAAATGTTTCCAGTTTATTTGCTATCATAATTAAAAATCCTCAATTGCTCAACTAAGAAGTGTATAAACACTTTACTCACGAAAAAAAGAAAAAGGGTGCATAAAATGGACAAATTTCTTTCAAAATAGGAATTCATCAATAATCCTCTCCTTTAAAAGCTGTTGGCCTACCACTACTGTAAATGCCCTCAAGGAGCTGGATTGGACTGATGGTAACTAGACAATCATTCATCTTCACTGTTACCTTCAACATCAGTGGAAATTTATCCAGCTCCCCGATGTAAACAGATGTTGTCACATTTTAATCTGATATTCTGTAAACATTCTACAATATTCAGATGAAACTCAGCGTTTCCACAAATGCTTCGTCAGTAGACTTGAAATATTTGAAAAAAAAAAAAAAAACAGTGTACAAAAAGTTGATGAAATTGACCAATAATCATCAGTTCCAGATAAACTTTAACAAGACACCTACAAACACTACTCTTTAGCAAAACCATTTTAAGTAAAGAGATAATATTCTAATTTGTTTATATGCATTGGGGCCTGATGCTTAAGGAAAACTATATTGTTATTTCTAGTTTTATTGCATCACTTCTCTTAATAAAAAGGTACAGAAGATTTCAAGAAGAGGATCTCTCCTACCAGGAAAAGATTTCACAACACAACTGAATGCAACATTAGTAAATCTCCCACTATAAGGTGTTTACAGATGACCTACACTGACACTGAGTTCCTAAAAATGTTTTCATTTGTATCGTTGCCAGCTTGCAAGATAACTTTTCTATGTTTTACTGCAATACAAAGAAATATATAGAATCTTTCACTGCAAGTAAATGTTAGAAGAACTGCCACCACATATGTACAAAGCCATGATTAATTCTGATTACTGTACAGGTATTACAGAGATTAGTTCCATTTTACTTTTCTACTTATCTGTGCTGAGAACTACAGCATATGTGATTCAGTAGAAACAGCCTAAGAGAAATGCTTACAAGAGCGAAATGTGTCAGAAAAGTGAAATTACCCTTCCATCATGATGTCAAAGAAAGCTGTTGATGCTTATTATCTGCCTATCCACTCAAATCCCACTGCAAATATATGTGAATTTATTGCTTTATAAGAAAATTCAATTTATAGAAGATTGCAAGCCTTCTCCATTCTCATTTTAAATTTTAAGAACAGCTTAAGAAAGCTACAGAGCCCAACCTCAATGTTTCTGTGAAAATTAAAACACTTACTGGTAGGACTTGGAGTTACCCAAGGCCCTGAAAAGTTACCTAAGGAGGCCTTGTCCATTAGGATCAAATAGCATTAGCACTAACAAGAGTACTGATAATGCTTCCCCAATTCTCAATGCATAATGCATCTCCCATTGCAGATGGATTCCCCATTAAGACTGCAAAGCTACAAGGACTTGCTTACTAACAAAATCCACTTCCCACTGAATTAGTCCTGTGCCTGACAACTAAGAAATAACAAGCTGAAACTCACAAAGCTGTATTAGTTTTAATAGGTTTTAATTAAACCATGAAAGTTATACACATGTTTCTATTATTTTATAATGTCGTATTACCTTTCTGTCTGCATTCCTGTCTCAGACTCCCTCATTTGTAATCTGTTCTTTTAAAAAAAAAAAAAACTAAATTGCTTTTTTATGACTGACAAAGTATATTGAAACTCTAGCATTACTTTATCTGTACTCCTTGCTTCTGGTCTTAGACAAAAGAATTTCTATATTTGAGAAACCTGGAGGTAAAACATGAAGTATAGCTTCTGGGACATAAAGGTCCCCACCCAACATCCACAAAAGAAACTAACAGAAACCAACACGCAAGATATTCAGAGCTGATACACTTCAAAACTAACAGAACACGACAAAACCATTAGCTTGCAAAATCCTTACAGAGCTATAGTCAATGTAATCAGGTAGAAATTTGGTTCAGCTTGTATTGTTGGCTTGTCAATATCCATTTAGATCACCCTCTGGTTCTTATTTATTTTTTTTTTTATCATTGATTCTCCATCTTTCTTGCCATATTGTACAGCTAAATTCCTCCTAATATGACAAGGCCTTAAGGATTTATAGACATTTCTCTAACTGTAACAAATTGCTATTCTTGTTAGGGTTCCAGCTACAATCCCCATTGGAAAAATGTTATGAGAAAGATACTATCAAAGTGATCCCTGGCTGCTGATGCAGAAACGAACAGAAGTCATTTTTAGTTAAAATCAAAAGGTGTACAAATAGAAGAAGAGTGAGGGGGTTTATTAAGTTGCAGTCATATCTCAGAAAAAGAAAAATTAACTTTAAAGGAAGTAATGCACTTCAAAATTTTTTGAAAGTCTAAACCCTTAGTTTAATAGCACAGCTAAGAATTCTTATCCATTAAAAATATACACCTGGATCATGCTTAAAACAATACTCAGCTTTTTTCTTCAGAGATGGAGTCGCATGGAATCACATAAGATAATCCTCATATACTAAAATGACCTACCCTCCCAAACTCTCCTGGCCACTGCACATTTTGTGCATTTTTCTTTAATACACTATATATTGCCAAATGAGCACTGAATTACTGCCAGTTATGCAATTATTTGCCTCTGTCTATGAAATATTTAGAAAGATGTTGTTAGGAAGAAGGTTTGAGGCTTTTTTACTTAGATAAAACACACCAAAATTCTGTTGGGTGAAATTGAGTTAGCTGAGACCCACTGGCCTTGATCAGAACTTTGGTAAATGAAATCCAAACAGAAGAGAAACAATGAGGACATCTCCAAAGGGATACACCTGGGACAATTACTAGAAGTGTCTTCATCAAAAAGCCAAAATTAGGAAATTAGGTAATCTATCATAATATCTTTAAATTGAAAATGGAAGAGAGAATCTCTTATTGCTGATCAGATTAGAAAAGGAGCAGCAGATGTGAACACCAAGGCTAAAACCTTTATTTTTTAATAGGGGACTTAAATGGCGACAGACCAGTTAGTCAGGAAGATGCTGCTAACAGCAGTGTCCTGTAATGAACTGAAGACAGCAAACAGACAGGGAAAAATGATGTGGGAAAAGACTACTACTGTTATGGGTGGAAATGAACAGATTACAGATGGGAGCTGGGACAAGGAAGAAGAGACTGAATTCTGTGTGAAGATTAGGAAGGCTTAAACTGTACATGTGGAGGTTTAAACAAGGCTATGTAAAAGCTGAGGCAGTCTGAAGAACCTGAAGGCCAACAAGGTGGTTATGGCTACTGCAGAGTTTATGCAGAGGAGGGAACTGGTGAAAGAAAAGCCTGTAAGAATAAAAGATAAGTAGAAAATAATGAAGAGATTGGTAAACTTTGAACAGATTTTGCTAGGAAGGTCTGTTCCATTATACATACAGATGGGCCTCACCCTCTCCCTTTTTCTGCTATCCTCTTTACTACACCTTTCAGAATTTAAAACCTTTTTCCAAGATGCCATTTATGACAGAATGCACCATCACATTTCTCTCTGAATTTCTGCCACTCATTAGATTGCACTTTTAAGGTAGAATGCTCATAGTAAATACAAACACTAAAGATTTAAGCACCTCAAAAATTTCTAAATCACAAATCAACAAAACTCTTTATATATGAGGATTTATAGGAATGTTTCTGTGCATCACCTCCTTACAACAAATTTCCAGCTTCCCTGCTTGACATCAGTATCTCAGACAAGCTACCTGTTTGTTTAGGAAACCTCAAAACAGATAGTCATTAATAGGGTGTACTGAATCCTGCAGAACAGCCTGTAAAAAAGCTAGTCTGGTAAAACATTACCTTAAACTTCTGTAATCCTTACAAGTTTGCAAAAAGTTTCTACTATGAAAAAGGGAAAACCTCAGAAATTCAGTTTAAATTTTCCCAACAGCATTCAAAATTTCACCCAAGTTTTTTTTATATTGGACAATATGGAACAAAAACCTTGCCATTTAACAGAAATTAATGTGCTAGGGATATCAAAAACCTGACTGATGAGGTTTAAGGCTGTATAAACATTCTATTAAATTGGGATGAAAGGCAAATACGATCCATTAAATAATAAAATTTCAAGATGATAATGCCCTTAGCTACATGAAAGTGGAAAGAAAAATCAATCAGAGGATAATAAATAGGTTTACTTAAATAAGATATTATGTAGAGCATACAGAACCCACTTGATAATGTTTTAATGATTTTCCATTTAATAGCTCTTCTAAAGAGTTACCACATGTGTAGTTCCTATAACAAAGAGTACCCCCCTCCTGTGTTGAAAAGGAGTTACTCCAGTTAGGCTAAGCAATGCCATTTCTTTCCTCATCACAATTTTAGAATTGAAGATTACTTTATTGCAGTGATTTATTCTGGTCATCAGACATGGTAATTACTGTAATAAAGATAACAGGATATAGTTAGATTAAATTAATTACTAAAACATATCTTGTATTAATAGATTAAATGTATTTTAAAAGGGAAACATCAGTTGCTAAGCAAATTCTAAAGCTGGTTATTAGATATCAACAGGACCACGTAAAGGTACTTTGTGTGTGTACCAGAAGTAAATTATCACTGAAATAAATCACGTATATAACAGGAGTTCTTTCAGCTGAGGCTGAAAAGAGGTTGATACATTTGACAGTTCTGTATGCCTCCACCCAACTGGTTTGCAGTTACTGGGAACAGTTTGGAACATTCACATTCTATCTGTGAAAAGACATTTTAATTGAAAAATCATTTGCCCATAAAATTATCATCATCAACTTACATTCTAAAAAGGGACCGCAATTATGGCCATAAAACAATTTGTAAGTAGATTCATTTTACTACTGAATCACTTTACATTATGCTGTGAATAGAATGATTAAAACAGGTAAGCATTTTCTTGGCAAAATAATGATGTTGTTACGCATTTCAGCCACACCAGTATTTATACTAGTTAGTCCATCTGTCTTGGTGACAGAACTTCTATACTGAATGGACAGAATACATCTTATTTACCTGATGCAATTCATTATATGCACAAAATACTTTCAGATTTAGTTCCTGTAATTAAGATAGCTTTATCTATTTATTAGTTAGCTCTCTTGTAGAAAAAAATACAATTCTGTGCATAAGTAGCAGTCAAAATCTGTAAGAGTTTAAAAGGAAGTAAAGGTATCTAGTAGAAGTAGGTCACCTACACAGAACTTACATGGTTAAATCAGGGGATGCTGACACAGTATGAGTTGGTGCACTGGTCTTAGGTACTAAATTATTCATAGTGAGTTAGAAAAAGAAAATACCAATTCAAAACCAAGAGTTAATGGCCAGTGTTTCAAAGCATTAAGAAACAATCTCAATGTAAACTAGGTATTTGGCTTGCTCACCACAATGAGCAATACTGACCACGTGAATTGCTCCCTAACAAGGGGTGACAAAGTCCTGTATAGATAAATCACAACCCACAGAAATTTGGCTCAAGTGCTCTTTTCTCAATGCAGGGAATACAAAACCAACCAATGGACAGTGACTTACAGAACATCCCACAGAAGTTTTACCTATGACTTGGAACAGCTCATTCTCACATTGTGAATTAAGCTCAGCATCCATCTCTTGACAATTGGTCATCTACATATGCATGCCTACTTGAAAATATATAGTCGAATTAGCGTATTTTTATTTGATGTTCAATCATTTTTTTATATGAAGGAATTGTGTTCCATTCCTGTTCAATGTAAAAATCTCTTCAACTGCTTTAATTCCACAACTGTACAGCTTTCAGAAACAGGTTGCAGCATTACAGCTCTCCAAACACATTCCATTCTCATTAAATGACTAATCTAAAACCAGCCAACCAAAACACACAGAATAACTGCATAGAATACAAAATGTTTTGCCCCTAACATAGAACTCAAATTAAAGCAAATCGCAATTATATCTCAGGTATGAATGCCTCTCAGGATCATGTTCTCTGATGGGCTTCACATAGTATTGATGATGAAGTCTTTTTTGTTCTTTATTTATTAATCTAATGACCAATATTCATTTCATGAAAAACAAACAGCTGTGATCTGTATAATTTTTGAATATAAATGCAGTCCTTCAAACTGGAAACAAAAGTCTGGCAGCAGCAGAGCATGAGAGCTCAACCACATTTTAACACAGTATTAGTGGAGCACATTTGTGCATCCACTCCTCAAAAATAATTATAACAAGAAAAACCTAATAACTAGAAAAATCAAGCAATTTCTTTAGTAGCACCAGACTACTACTACTGCAATCAACAACCCATGTAAATAACACAGTATACTTATGAATTCCTACAGTATTCCAGAAGTAGCAATCTATAGCCAGTGAAATTTCTAATAATACTGGAATAAACAGATTTTGTTTAAAAATGTCAGAGTAATTTGAAGTATTTCAACTTAGAGAATATAGTCTGAAACCATGTAATATGCAAATAAATGGTGATCTTTATAAAGTGATGAAAGATAAAATATATACATTATCTTGCAAATCAAAAGTTTGACCAGATAATCAAGTATTATATCTAGTCATTCCATTCTATTCTTTGGAACTGGTTGAACTGCTCTTCCCTTAGATCCAACAAAATACACCTAACTTGCACATGCAATAAAGCATATATAGAGAATACCCACTCATAAGTTCGATCAAATCTCCAGCTTAAAGCAAATAGGTTATACACAAGAATCCCTTCTGCTTGGCTGGTATTTACAGTTTACATGTCAAATTTAGATTCAGCAGAAGCAGTGAAAGCAGTGATTTGGGCAGGGGGGAGAAGAAGGTGCAGTGAAAACAAACTGGAACAGAGGAAATTTTATATAAACCTGAGGAAGATCTTTACTTAGTGATGGAGCACTTGAACAGGCTGCCCAGAGAGGTGGTAGTGTGCTCTTTGGAGACATTCAAAACTCACCCAGATAGCTTTCTGTGTAACCTCCCACAGGGAACTAGATTTAGCAGAGGGTTGGACTGGAAGATCTCCAAGAGTTCCATTCCAACCCCTAAAGTTCTGTGATTCTGTGACTTTAGCAATTCCAGTCAATACGGAATTCCTCATATGTTCTTAAAATTATACTTCTAGCACTCCCTTTATAAGAACTTTAACTTAATATGTAGATATTTGCAGATAAAATAATTATTATTCTAACTATAAATTTATATATTGTATGATCACAGGTACAATGCGCGCTCTGCAAGAAATTTGTCTCATTTAAATAATGCAGTGGAGTGGGGAAATCATGCCATGCCCTTGTACAAGGGAAAAAACAAAAAGAGAAAAGAAATAGAGCATGGATTACTCTCAGATAGGTGCTCAAAAGCTAAGCTAAAAGGACTCTCTACAAAAATGATTTGGAGCTTATTCATTCAGTTATTTAATTATGAATAATACAAACAGTGTTCGAGCGCAAGAGAAAAACACAAAATGCACTTGGAGGCCTTAAAGGGTAAATACAATTATATGCTATAATAAAAGCTAACATCTTTTCAGCCAGCGGTTCAGAGCACTCAGATATGCTTTTGAAGAAGCATAAACAATGCAAAAAACCTATAATTGCAATGTCAGTCATGGTGTCCATACAGAATACCAAGTACCAAATCATATTGTACCTCATTTGTATCCATGGTTCTTTGGCAAAATACAAAATACACTGCTAATCGCAGAAGCACAGTGTCCTCTGCTGGGGAAAATTACTTCAGTGTCTTACCTGAACATAAGTAAAAAAAAAATCTGTTACTCTCATAGCCAAAACTGAGGTAGGCCAATCTGTCATTGTTACCGAAGTCCCATTTTTCACAACCTACATAAAAATAGGAGGAGACAAAAGACCATCCCGGAGATGCTCCTTCAGTGACTTCTAACAATTCAGACTTGATTAATAGCTCCATAGCTGTTACTTACATAATTCACCAGAAGTGATCTTAAAATAGTTGACTTTTTCATGAACGCTGTCGTTACTGTAAATGACTGACTGAATCATTTGTCAGAGCTAACTAAAAGGGCTCTGAGCAACAAGTATTTGTTATCTTCTCTTTTTTCCTAATATCAGAACTTACTATAATGTTTGCCATCTGTAAATTCAGAATGGAACAAGAACTGCAGCATAAGCCAATTGCTCTCTTTGATTACTGGATGTGATCAATTCATCTATGTACCTCAAGAAGCTGCAGTTTTCTAAGACAGCCTCCACGTGCAAAATATCCCATAGTAACAGTCAGCAGCATAAGGGAGTAAACTTGAAAACTGGATAGAGCCAGCAATTAAAGGATAAATCCTGCAGTTTAAAGAGCAAATACAGCATACAGAAGGGAAAAAGGAATGAGTGAATAGAAAAATAATTAACAGAAACATTGACACCTGTCCCCAGACAACAACAGTGTTTATATATAAATGAATTCAAAGGCCATGCCCCATAGACATTGTTTCTATACTTTAAGACAAAATGAATAAGAAATCTTTTTCAGACAGTAATTGCCTTATTTGCAGAGAAATATTCCTTTATATTTAAATCAACTGGAAGAGTTATGTTTTGCTTATTTAACCAACGTATCATAGGAGAAGCCTCACAGCAGTGGTATAACAAAGAGAAAGTAGTTGTCTTTCACAGACAAAATATATCCCTGTGTACCAAATGCTCAACAACAGTGTGAGTTATCTTAGTTTTAGTTCGCACTACTAGAAGCCACATTATACATTAGTAGGAAAACCTAAATACATGCTCAGAGACTTAAAGAAGAGAACATAGCTTGTACTTATCTGACACCTGACAGAGGGGATTGTGACTATATACACGTTAAAAGCAGACTAAACAAAAAATGGGCAAGAGTAACTTCTTCAAAACCTATTAGCAGTGCTTAACATGTTCAACAACAGCGAGGAACTAAGAAATTTTCACTCTAGTACTGAAGGTCCAATGAGTTTATTTGATAAACCTCCCTGGCCAACCACACACTACTCCAGCTCTCTCATTGTTTTTGGATGTGGAAACTAAAACACAGTTAGTTGCTGATAAACCAATACATCAGAATTTCACCTCTTTTAAACCAGCCTAGTTTATCTATCTGTATATAAACAACAACTGAGAAGCTAAAAACTTTCAGTAGCAGCATGATTTGGAATTGCTGACCATTCAACCAGAGCCATCGTGATCTTTTCCATTTCTTTAATTCACATGGATACCGTTCATAGTACCACTCAAAAAATATTCTTGGTTTCAGCTTTGGGGCATAATAATAGCTTACTATCTTCATCTTTTCACTTGAGAAATGATTAACTTCTGAATCTGTTCTTGTAACGCATATGAGACTTTCATGGACAGGTTCCTTTCATGCATCATTTCAAATTAATTCTGCTGTTCATTATGCATAGTTCAGTACCAAACGAAGGGAAGGCTCTGCTCTCATAATCAAGAGAAATTCAAAGGCAGATACAGCTACCCGTTAGAAGTCCAGACTGCTCTTAATGAATCAAAATTTTTAATAACACCACTGGAAAGAGAAAGGGAGCCATCTCACCTTTACCTCTCCAATGGTACAGAGACATGAATGTTTAAAATGCTCGGTAGTTCTTCGGAATGCTTAGCTTGTACCTTACAGCTGAAGATGGTAAAAGTACATCTCCTTTATTCCATGAGTTCACTGACTTTTCTAACCATCAAAACACATCCTACATCTGCTTTCAATCATGTTTATATCTGCATCGTAAGAACTTACATGAAAACAAAGCACTTCGGTAGGTACTTGATGCCAATAAAAGAAAGTATGGTAGTACACACAGCAAAGCACATATTAGCTTGCAATAGTAGTTGGTTCCTACTAGCATTTCACTTATACCCCGATTTCTTATGAGTCAACAGCGTTGCAATTTTTTTTCTTTTCTTGCACAGGACCTTTACACCCATCTCTGCTATTACTCATCAGAGACTCCCAAGGAGGTCTAGCAGCAGAATAATGTTCTATACGATGTTCTTGTAGCAATGTTCAGCTCACTAAAAATCTCACAAAAATATCTCATGTCATATGCCTAATGTCACATTATTGTAAGCCATCAAAGTCTAGAACTACCTTTAATTGTTCAGTTAGTTCATCAATATATTCGTTTTCTGGAAAGAGGAGTGGAGAGAATCACACTGGATTGCTCAGATGATAAACACAGTTGCTGTTTCAGCTGGAACAGGCACCAGAAATGCTTTATGCTTCCTACTCCACTGATGGAGTAAGGGTGTCATCACTCCTGTCTGCTGGTAAAGCTTTGGAAAAGCTACCACAATCACTTAGTTGAAGTCAAAGCGCTGTCAGAATAATCCCCCAAGTCTGCTTTCTGAAACTAAACAAATGATTTTCCATCTTTGTTTGCCATGTCACAAAAGATAACGGAACACATTCATTTAACATTTGTCACTGAAGCACAATTTCCCTCCAGGAGTAATATGTGAGAGTAGCACAGACCTAGTGTTTCAAATTAACCGGGAATAGGATTAATCATGCAAGAAATGGAAGTAAAATGTAATCTTCAATGTTAAAGTTAGAGCAATAGAAAAGTATAATAAGTGTATTTCCCAGCTACTGTTTCTGTTTCCATCTAAAGCTTGATTTTAAAAGTTGGGTTTTTAATTTCTCAACCATAATGTGTTACAGGACAAACTTTACTGTATGCTGATCTGAATGACTTCAGAGAAGAAAATGGGGAGAGTGGACGATAGAGTGCTGGGAGCAGTGGACAATTAAGAGCTGGGCAGGAGGACAGGAGCAGAGTTTCTGATGGAAATGGAAACACCTTCTGATCAGTTTGGCAGAACAACTGGTTGATGCCAGGGAGGACAGAAACTTACTAGCCAAATTCCAAGAAAAACCTTTACATAATTGGTGGATGAGAACCAAAAAAGTCAATATTCTCACTTTGTAAAGTGCAGACAACAATGCACTTCTTCCATTTGGATCTTTTTTCAATATATTATGTTACACAATGTGCATAATAGGACAGTGTTATACATAGACATACTGTGGGTGCATGCTGAATTACGTTTTAATAGTGAGACGTGCAAATCAAAAGGGATTTGGCAACCACATAGCCGGTGTGACTCAACCTGAGTGCATTCTAATGCAAGGTCATTTTGTTCATTTTAAAGTAAAAGAGTAGAGATCAATTTCAAAGTACACTCAGCTATGCACTGGTCTACAAGCATATTGAGATACAAAAAAATTCTAAATAAAGCTCCAGTTCTAAGAAGGCATGCAGAAGATTTTTGTGGATTTAATAAATAATTATTCACGGCTACCGCAAAATTCAGGACAACAAAAGCCTTACTCTGAACTTGGACAGCTTAGTTATCCAAATAAAACGCCCCAGCAGGTGGTAAAAGAATCCAAAGCATTTTCAGGAAGGCACAGCTTAATGTCAATAATTTTTTAAGTATAGGCTAAGTTTGCCCTTCTGTATAAACATTCCTATTAGGTCTGTTAAAGTGAAAGGCATGGCAGACTGCTCCACAAAGTTTCTAAGGCTATTGTATTTAATGCTAATCTTGCAAACATTTAGCAAAGCAAACTCCAGGAGCAAATTCAGCAGAAACTCTGAAAGAAGGACAACGAGAGACAGCAAAATCCCGCACATTACTCTGCCGTGTGATGTGAATTTAAATTGTTAGTTAATTAAGAGAGACATTACAACACAGGTCTACTGGTCTGAATCCAAGTACAGTTTACAGCAGGTCACAAAACTGTTATGTTCCCACCTTTAAAAGGAACTTCAGTTTAAAAAAAAAAAATGAAAAAGCATTCTGAATAAGATCCAAACTTATATTTGTAAGCTAATAAAGAGCTATGAGTGTAAACCTTCCTAGAATGAAGAAGAGATGGGGATCTTTGAAAATTAATTAGCTGGTTATTGAAGCCAGTGGAAATTACTTTTTTTCTTATGTTCAACAAATCTGTAAGATTCAAAAAACAACTGAAACACCCAATGTCTTCCTCATGCCTTCTCTGTGAAATTTCCACTGTGTTCAATCAAAATATTTTGATGATGGAGTTAATACTAATATGGTTAATGTTATTTTTAGTTTCCTCTTTCTCACATACCAAAAATAGCATTAGGTGCAGACAAAAGATAAAATGATAAAAATAAACAGGGTGGTCTTAAGTGCCTTTCCTTACCCATTTCCAATTTTTTCTTAAACCAGCAAACTTCCCTTGCAGAAAAGGCAGTGTTCAGTTTTAAACTATGCGACTGCAGTATTATTAGTCACTAGTTGCCTTGCAATGCCCCTGCAGCATGCTTTATACTGTACAGTGTTTACTTTTTCTTTCTAACATCCAAGTTTCAAGCATTCATTATTGTTCACAGATACACGGTAATTTTAATTTATTAATGGTGTCATTACAATGCTTATTAGGCCATCTTAGGTAGAATTCCAAGAGTACACACACGCAATTACACTCTATTTGTTAAGAGGGAAATCTTAAAGGAGAGATGAAAACAAAACATGCATCTAAAATGAAGAATGAAGACAGGAGATTCAGAGAGATATAAACATCTGAAGAGAGAACAGATGTTACTGACCCCTCACTCAAACAGCAAAGCCACTCTTTCTTTAGTAATTAGAGCACTTTCCTTCGTCATATGCTTAGATGATGAAATTGATCTGTCCTTTCTGTATTATTTTGAAGTAACTTTGTCATCGTTAAGATGGTCAAGTCTGACTGCCTACTCCAAATGGATCCATTTGGATTCAATATTAAAGATTATGGAGAAGTTTTATTTTCATCAATCACAAACCCAAAGTTAGGAACTAATGCTTTGCAGTACGTCTCTCAGATTAGTAGACATGCACACCAGACGCAGGATAGCATTTTCTGGGGGGGAACTTACAAGCAAAGCCTAATACATAACTTGTGTATTGCATCATTTAAGACATGAACTTCAGCATTTTATATAGCAAAAATGTGCTTAGTAACATCACTGCCCATTATCTCGCATCTCTCACTTTGTCTTTAATCTGAGGTCAAGTAAACTATGCAAATCAGCATTTTCTAAGAGCATGTGCATTTCTGCATGTATGTATATTGCTGCATTCACATCTGTCCACTCATGCCCCTGAAATCTCTGTACTTATCTGCCAAGTTCAACCACTGACAGCTGGATCGGCATCTCAAAGTTATTTACATTCTTATAAGTTTTATTAAAGCCTGCATTATAAAGCTGACTCATAGCACATACCAGAAAATGGATTACAAACATCCCAATCATAGGAAAAACTTGTTGATTTGCCTTTTTAGATACGGGAATTCAACCACAGATTGGAAACCAAGGTTTATTACTTCCACCACTCAAAATTAATTGCTTGTGGAAAAGTTTTTTTTTATTTATTTAACAAAAAACAATGCAGTTCAAAAGTGGTACTTATTATTAACCAAAAACAACACAGTTTAAAACAAGTCAACAAAAAAGCAACCAGATCCGTAGATGAGCAAGGGAAATAGAAAATGGCTCAAAGCAGCCCAGAGAGCATCAAGGAAAAATAACCAGTCAAAATAGAGAAGAAAAAGAGTGTTCAACTTGCCAATTGCAAACTTAGAAAAAGATTAAAAGGAAACACCTCTTCAATACTGAATACTTTGTATTCAAACATTTCAAAAATATATAGAATTGCAATGAGGAAAGATATTGTTCAAGGGGAAACAATTTAAGATCTCTAAAGGATAGAATGACTTCATGAATGCAACAAAAACTGATGAAATAAAGTTTTGATGAAGTCTCAGCCTTTTCCCACGCACAAGAGAATGGGAACAGCCATCAGTCTGCACACTGATACAAGCAGCCATCATTTCTCAACAATTCATTTCCTTTTTTTGTAATAATGAATCGATGTAATCTGATCAAGAGAACCTTTTTATACACTTGCAGTGGTAAGACTTGCTCTGAAGAGCTGTCCAATGACACAGCAAACAGAACTTCAGGAAAAAATTCTTGCATGACATCTCTCAGCAAACTACTCAAATCACATGTTCCCAGTGAACCATTTACACTACCTGTAGTTGTAGAGTTTCACCTTTGATGACAAAGGGGCTTTAAAGTAACCAGTCTCTGAAATACCAACATGTTTTCTGAGGTCTCCCATATCATCCCAGAGTTTGATCGACTTCTTACTAATTTCAGACAGAACTGAAAGTTTGCATCTGTTCGTAGGAATGGTCTCTGAGTGAGTGATAGAATTTTATCTTAAGTTTTAGAAAGCTTTAAACAGAAAAATTATTTGACAGCTTCAGCCTTCAGGCTTATTCAAATCACACTTGAATGAAAAGAAGACACACCAAGGTGTGAATAATACTGGAATTTGTTCTTTCCTGTGGAAAATAAATAAATAAATAAATAAATAAAAAACTAAGGGAATTCTGCTGTTCAGATACAATTCCAGTTTATAAATAGGCTTGGCAGCTCCTGGCAGAGGTGACATTGCCAGAAGAACTGTGTCATGCTCTTCAAATTGTACCTGCATGATCTTGTCAGCATGCGATTGCTTCACAGCAACAGCATGAGAGATCAGAGAGCACTTCTGTTTAGATCTGCCATTTCTGCCTTTGGCTTTTCTATCAGGATGATTCATTTTCTCAGTAGTAATTCTGGTTCCCTCAGAGGTCCTGATAAAAACTAACCTTTGGCTTTCAAATTCTCTACAGAGCACTCTTGGCTTTCCCAGCCTCAGAAACACAACACGTTCTTCAGAAGACATTTCTCAGAATTGACACTCTCAACACTATCCATAAGGATGATCAGAATGCCCAAACACCTCCTCAGTTTTCCTTAAAAATGAAAAACAGATGCACCGCATCACTATTCAGTTAGCTGAAAATAGTTAAACTAATACTTTGATACTGATATTGAAGGGCCAGCGTCCATAGGAACAGCTATACCATAAGTTAGGGTCTGTGAATAGGTACATTATAAAGCCTTCTGAAAGGACAGTGTAAGTATCTCTTGACATTTCCACTGTTTGAATAAATTACTACAAGACAAGGGCTTTTGAGAGGTTGCTGATTAAAGTGCCCTTTATTGTTAAAAGTGTAATTAAGTAATACTTGAATTTATAATTCTCTTCAGGGAGCCCCCACTCCTAAAGAAATTAGAAAATGGTTCAGCCTCAAAGTCATCTAGTTAATAATACTTTTCAATTATCACAGTTAGCCTGTGTAGCATTCACATTTGCAAGGTTTCATTTTATTTTAAGAAATTAAAGTGCAAATCAAATCACCAACCTCTCCTGTTATGCACTGTCCAAAGCCTATTAAGCAAAATATAATTCTAAAACAGCATGGATTTATAAATAGCCTGCTGTTTGGAATAGCCTGTCAGTCTGTTCCCTATTGCATATATTTAACTAACAGCTCACTAATTAGCACTCACTTCTGGTTCTGCAGCTCCTAAAATGTTTACATTTGAAGTCACAAATTACTGTCTAACTATGTTGACTACATCATTTTACATGAAATATAAATATCTGTCCATGCTATAAAAAGAATCGCTGTCATCACTGAATGACTAGATTATGTTCCATCAGTATTTCAAGTCTTAGAAAAAAACTTGCAAGAAAGGATGAAGGAGAGGCAAAGAAAAAGCATTATGGACTGATCACAAACCTCGTTCCCTTTTCCCCTGCGCTACTCAAGCGGAGGAGGTATGAGAGGCTGGATGGGGTGGGTAAGGAGGTTTTAGTTTGCTATTATTTCTCACTGCTCTAGTCTGTTAGTAACAGAGTTACAATTAATTGTATTCATCTCCCTACACTATGTCTTGCCTGCAATGGTAATTAGTGATCCAATTCCCACTTGCTGGAATTAGACTTTGACACTTTTAAACTTCAGATGACACTTCGCACAAGAGATGCAGATACCTCAACAAAGTATGGTACCCACACAAAGAAGCAGCAATTTAATGTCCAGTGTGCACCTCCTATTACTCCCCAGTAGTATTGCAACAAGTGAATACTCAGTAACTTCATAAAGGATTTCAGAATCCACCAGAGGAGGCCTCACATCATCTGCAGAACACAAATAATCATGAAGGCTGTATGGAAACGTTCTTGAAAATAGAGAGTAAATTAAAATGCCTTTTGAGGCATCACACAAATGAGTTGTCCATGGAAAAAGATAAAAAATATATATTGCCTGATATTCAGTCTTAGCTACATACCATGTGCAGAACAAAATGAAGTTAAAAATTTTTGACTGTGAGCGAATTTTGTCTATTAATAGTAAAGTTCGGTACTCTTTCAAAACTATCTCATTTTTTGATCTTTAGTGACCCAATATCCACGTGTCCTATAACCTTCAATTGAACAATTCTTGAT
>PPHD01008125.1:0-22122 GCA_002909625.1 Bambusicola thoracicus | reverse complement strand
GATCTGTCGCAAGACACCCAGGCTAATTGGGCAACCAACTGGAAATCCTTTGGCTGGTTCTGCTAAAGGCAAAAAGAAATGAAATAAGACCCCCAGCTAGAGGACTGCCTTTTTGTTGAATTGGCTATTAAATATAAGGTTTTATCTGATGTTGAAACACTTTCAATGAACTACAGCAGTATTTTCAACTGGAGACACATCTGTGCTTCCCCAAATGTAGCCAGACAGTGGGCAAGTGGGACATACAGGCACATGGCAAGAGAAGGGGAGAGGGGGAGGGAAGAGGAAGAGGGACAGCTACAGAAGCACAACAGCAGAATGCCTCTCTAAAAAGGATTGGAAGAGAAGGAATAAAGGTTGCCATTGTTAATTAATATAAGTACATCCTAGAAGCTGCAGTCTCCAGGATCTATAAAACAGACTGTGTCACAAGAAGCATCCTTCCAGAAACATAGATGAATTTCTCCTGGAACTAACATGTGCCATTGGGTTCAGCAAGGGAAAGTGCCAACTCTTCAGTCACCAGAACTTTCTGCCTCACGCCTCAATGACTCAGAAGATCTCCTTCTAGCATCTATTCATTTCTTGTTTCCCTTTTCATCATATTTTTACTATTAGCTATGGATAGCCAGGCAGAAAATATTACATAGTCTGATTTCTGTTACTTAGTGCATCGAACTAGGGCTCCCATATGGCTTTTCTCCTGCATATACTAGTAGGCAAAATGATAACGTTCTGGTATGATTTCTATCTATGAGATGCAGCTGGTGCGAGATGATTTCTAGTACAGATTGTGTTCTGGAAAGAAGGCTGACACGTCTCTACTAGATCTAATCTGGTATTTCTCAGTAAGATTTTTTCCCCCAAAAATGAAAAAAAAAATCAACTTACTGGAAATGAACCTTTCTGTGGAAACTTTCCAATGCTAACAGATCATACAGATCAAAGTTAGATACTTGAGGAATGGAGGGAGACCCAGATTCAAGATCTGCATCAAATGGATTAGAGAGCCTCATTCATTACACTGCCACGGTTCCTCTGACAGAATGAGACCCGCGCTCAGATCCCGTGCCTAAAACATACTGCATCACTTACACTACATGAAACAGCTCTCTTGGGCAGAGGGAGAGCAACTCCATACAGCCACATGAAGGATGAGGAAAATGTCCAGGATTCCAGAGGTAGAAACCTTGGTCCCTGCTACATGCCATGCAAACATTTAAACAATTCTCACTTAGAGCATCTTCTAAACGCTCTGTGCCACATTACCCACAGTGTTCTGGGCAGCCACTGTGCTCAGTATCACTGCAGCTCTCACTGCCTGGCACATCTCAGGTGCTCTTTCACTCACAAGGCTAAGTGAGGACAGCTGGTCCTTATATAGAGGGAATGGCCTCAAGTTGTGCCAGGGCAGGTTCAGGTTGAATGTTAGGAAAAATTTCTTCTCTGAAAGAGTGGTCAGGTGCTGGAATGGGAGTCACCATCCCTGGAGGTGTTCAAGAAACATTTAGATTTCGTACTGAGAAACATGGTTTAATGGGGAAATATCGGTGGTAGATCGACAGTTGGACAAGATGACCTTAGAGGTCTTTTTCAACCTTGGTGATTTTATGACCAATCCAGTTGTTAAAGAGCTGAAGCAAAACATGGAGCTCCTGCAGAGTGCCATTACAAGGGTAGTCAACTCCAGTCACAAGAAATGAGTATCTGTGAGCCTACCCAACATCTCTTGTGACTGGAGTTGACTACCCTTGTAATAGCACTCTGAAGGACATCAGTTGGGCAGTCAATGAGTCATCTCGTTGCTGAGAAAACAGTGGGACCTAAATCACCCAAGTTCCCATTGGCAACCCTAAAAAGAAGCTAATTTCAGGTGCTTCGGGCTGCTGGAATCACTAGTATAAGTAATATAGAACTATCTAAATGCCGTGGCAGCTGTCAGATGAGATGGATCTTGCCCCTTCCTTCCAAGGAAGGAAAAGCCATTGTCTTAGCCATGGGTTTCCACCATCTTCATCCAGCCAAAACTGGTGACTAACACCAGTCTCCCCATCCAGCTGCCAGCACATTCACTGCTGTTTGAGTGACCATTTCTCAGCCTGAGCAACAAGTGTATGTTCCATGAAGGGCAGTACCACTGCTGCTGACAAAGCAAGGGAAGAAGGAGATGACTGAGGTGAAGGGTAAACGAAGGCACCACCTGCCCATTTAGTGGACACACAGGATCAGGTCTACTTCACCCAATCTGCACTGCAAGCCCAGATTTCTCCACACACTGACAATGTTCTCCTGGACAGTCCCTATAAATAGCACCCAAGATGCATCACTTAGTGGGCACAGGCAAGTATTTTGCTTCTTCCTCTCCAGAGGACCCATTGCCTAAGCACAGCCCTAAAAAAAGGGCATCTCCAGGAAGACTGCAAAATAAGACAGAATGAAACAAAAGCTACGCTGCACACCCACTCCTCTACAGCAGGAAGCACATGGTCCACAAGCCACATCCTGGCTGTTCAGCCCTCATCACTCCATATCAGGAGCACAGTCCCTCTGCAAACCGCACTGCACCACTGCTAATGCAGAATAACTCTGACTCCCAGCCAGCAACAACAGCTCTACAGGCCAGGAACTGCATGACCCCTGGGTTTCCTCAGACTGCCATAAGGAAGTACCAACAACGGAGCACAGGCCTGGTGTCCTTATTTTCTACAGACCCATACCTGGTGGGGCTCTCTCCTGTAGCACATAAGCTACCTTTGGAGCTGGGCACCAGCTGTGGATTTTTTTGCTGGGGGTACCTCATGCAAACTCACACTTCTGCCATCCTGTAGGAAACCTGGCTACCAGAAGAGCTTTGCAAGCTACTCCCAGCTGCCTTCTGGAGGAAGCAATTCCCAGCCACTAGCTTGTTGCTGCAGGCTAAGAAAGGGAGCACCTTCCCAGCACTCCTCCTGCTCTTTCCCCTTTGCCAGTACCTCTTACTGCCCTGCTCAGAGGCAACAGCTCTAGCACTGCAGGACCTTCCAGCTACAGAATGGCTCTGAGTAAAGAAGCTGCCCCTGGCCCTGCCTTCCTAGCCTGCCCCATCCCACTCCAAAAGCCCTGCTGGCAGTGTGCCTCCTGGCTCCTGAGAAAGTAACCCCTCAGGGGCTGCTCCTAATTGGTGGTTTCCTCCTCTTTCTCTTATGTTGTTGCATTTTGCTCCCTCACTCATATTTTGTAAGGCTGGTTTTTAATAGGATGCAAAGGCTGCCAGATCTCACTCTACCTTCAGACTACTACCACTTGGGGAAAAAGTCCTGCCTGGAAACCAGGACAGCTGTGACTTTGTGCCTATACGTAGACAGGGCCAGTGGTCCCAGCCAGAGGCCCATAAGGGCTCCAAGGTCTAAGGTGTCAGGCCTGCAATCATCTGGAAAGCACCTGAGCTGATGGGCACGGTAGCCCAAGGAAGGCAACCAGGGAATGATTTCCCACACGTGCTCTCCTGAGATCTGCAGAGCCATGGCATGGTATACGTGTTGAGCAGGCAAGGTCAAGACGCTGCCCAGGCCCTGTGCATCCCAGTCTAGTATTAGATATGGAGGTTGGTGGTCCTGCCTGCGGTAAGTGGGTTGGATCTTGATGATCCTTGAGGTCCCTTCCAACCCAAACCATTTTGTGATTCTGTGATGGTTTCCACAGACTGTAAGCAGCCTGAGTATTACCCACCTGCCACTACTACACTCTCCTTCAGGGAACCACGAACTTGAAGACAGCACTTCCTGAAGTGCAGATAGATTTTATTGCTGTATGCCCCAGCTGCTGAGGAAGGAGTGATTGGACACAGGTAATTTGCTAGGAAACGGCAGACACACCAAGGAGCCTTCTGCTTCCACCAGTGAGCCAGGCACAGAAAACAGGCTGGCAGATGCTCCCCTGCTGCTGCCTTGGTCATTTGTGTGCTTGTCCTGCTCCTGACAACCTTCCTGACCTCCACTGAAAGACAGGACACTGCTCTTCCAAGGTGCCTTTGGCTCATTTCAACCCACGCAGGGTCTTGTGGGTGCTCTGGGCAGCAGAATCAACATGCTGACACTGAACATCCACCTCAGGAGAGTGGCAGCTGAGCCAGGCAGCATCCTTCTCCTTGCCCTGACAGAGAGCCCTTCCTTTGACAGAGCTGTTAGTGCAGAAGGGCTGGTGTCCACCCCCCATATCTGCACAGCCAGATTCTGTGCCCAGGGAGCAGGCAGGGAAAGAGGCACATGGCTATGGTTGATCAAAGCCACAAGCTTCTCCCCTGAGAGGAACCCCTGGCTGAACTCTGCAGTGGCAGCTGCAGTCCCTGTCCCCACAGGCAGATTGTGATGAGAAGGAAGCTGAAAAAGCCTCACGCAAGCACAGACAAAATCTTCCTCCCTCTTTCCCTTCGGAAGAGTGGCTCCCTTGCCAGCTGCTCAGCACCTTGTCTCCAATTCCCCACCAGCTCCTGGGCCTGAGCAAATCCACAAGTTACCAAACCTCACCTGCCTCTGTGCTGGGATCCAAAGCAGGCAGCCAACCCTCCTCCCTGCTCCCACCCTTTGCCCTCGTCACGGTCACATCACTGCTTGGAGAGGTTTCTTGTCTCTAAGGAGCCCACACACGCTGTGACTACTGAACCCCACACGTGGCTGGCAAGCCATGAGGGGCTGTTTGTGCTCCCGCTCTACTTTGCAGAACTGGCCAACATACCATGAATTACGAGTGTCAGATATCACAGGCAAATCTCCAGCTGGATTTTCCATTCAGTTGGAGCTATTGGTTCAACAAACGGCAGCAAGTGCCTCTGAGTGTAAGAAAGAGGGGTGACTGTCAGAGAAGGGTCAGGGCTTGATCCCCTGCATCCATCCCTCCCTCTCACTCTCTTGTGAGCTGGCGATGGGTTGCTCTGAAGTGCACCGCCTGAATATTCAGGCAGTCTATCTCGCATCTCTGATCCTTTGATCCTATTTGCATACAAATGTCATCGGAGATAAGGAGCAAAGGAGGGAGACAGAGACAGGATTGTTTCTAGAGAGAATGGCGCGCTCTCTGCTTTCCCATGAAGAATTGGAGGTCTGAGTCGTTTCCAAGCTCTCCGCCTTGCCGTGCTCGGGGCCAAGCCCACCACCAAACCCAGGCATCGGGGCACCAGAGCACCCAATTCACAGAGCACGTCCAACCCTGTGAACAGCAGAGCATGAGAGTGGCCAAGTGAGATGAGTGTGTATTTCACTGTGAGTTACTACAAATCACTGTATGCCTTACAACAGAACGTAGAGGTTTCAGATGAAACCGTGGTTTTCAGGCACAAATGCGCACACAGTTTATAGTCTAAAGAGAAGCAGATGCTGCTGCAAAAGTTCACAGCAAGGAACAGACCAGAGGCTGTCTCAGTCCCAGCTGAGTGCCTCAGCTATCAGGTAACACAGTTGCTTACATGTGGGGAGGAAAAAACACTGGAGGGAAGCAGCATCTGTACAATAAAGCAGGTAAAGTACATGGGAGCCTCAAGCAAAGAGTTTCACTGGCACAAATCCCCAGCATCACACATTCTTGCAAGCAGAAGACATCCTAATCCAAGCACGTGAAATACCCACAGAGGGGAAAACAACTGAGTGTTGCTGTTGCCCTTGAACACAAAAGGATAAACTGATATTCCGTAAGATGAAGAAGAAACCACTTCAAACTTCATCAAAGTAAATAATTTCCTTCACATCGCATGCAATTGGACTAAGCCATCCTTAACACAAGAAGCTGGGAGGCCAAGATGTGGATGGGGAGAAAAACAAAAAACACAAGAACAGCTAACAGCACTTTTGGAAAATAAGTCAAATTTTGTATTGCTGGTCTCGATCCCATCTCTAACGGTTAAGAACCAGAAAGTGATCTCAAGTGTGGAAAAGACTGTTACAAATGCCTACTGCAAAGATCTTGCACCTTCCCCTGAAGCGTCTGGCAAATGCATCAAAGACAGCATCAGAACAACAGCACATCAGAGACAGGTTCCTGGAATAAATGGATTCTGGGGCTCATCCAGTTTGGCCGTTCAATGGCTCCAGAGTTTCCAGGGTCAAGATTGCGATCTCCATACTTGTGTATACAAAGTCCTTGCAGACCCCAGTGAAGCGAAGCCATTTGAAGTAGCACAGTGCTCGTGACAGGTTGTGGATCTCATTATGCTGTTGCTGTTTTTCCTTAAAGCTCCAGATCCCGATGACAGATGATTAGGTGAAAACACGTTTTCTACATAAGACAAGTTTCTAGTCCTCTTCATTGTGGGGAAAACTAAAAAATATGATTCAAAGGCAACCTTAGGGCTCAGAAATCAAGAAGCAAGGAGAAAAATGCAGCATAAAAGCTCCTGCCTTTAAAGTTATCACAGATTTTCATGGTCCAGCTTAAGATGTCTAAAACTTTGGGACTTAAAATACTGAATTTGAGGCAATATGAAATGCTTTGAGCTCCCTCACACCTCAGTTCTTGCTAGCTTCTCTCAGTTGCAGGGTTTCTGCTCAGCAGCTCCTCAGAATCCCTCATCTGTGGGGTCTGTCTGCCCCCATACTGCTAGCTTCCTGGGCTGGACTTCCTCAGACATCTTATTCAAGTCACTGCTGTTCCTAAAGCTCTGGCTGAAGGACTCACTTTATGCACAAACATGCATCTTACAAGGGAAAGTTCCTACACTCCAAAGCAGACAGAAGAAGCTAGAAATGGAGCCTGAATGTAACCCCAAAACCCAGTATTCCAAGCCTGATGAAAACACCACTGTCTTCTTACACTCTTGAGGCATTTAAGATTTGAGAGATTTGTGTCTTGTGTCATGCATCTGAACTCCTGCTGACAACATCACTTTTCACACTCCTCAGATTTGAACAGGTGCCCCTTGACTCCAGCTTGCTCCTATGCCCTCTCAGCTTTTCACCACCACTTCCTTTTTGAGGACTAAAATGGACTCCACGGTGATAATGAAAACAGAACTTTGATGTTTGGTTCATTCCCTCACAAACTGGAGATCTGGCTAGGGCTGGCTCCGGCTCAGACACCAATGGCAGGTCCTCAGCATGGCCTGGGCTTTGGCCTAGCAAATGTCACTGTGGAGCATGGTTTCCCACCTCCCTGAGCCTTACCTCCCAGCCCTACTGCTTTTCTCCTCCCTTTTCCCAAGGCACAACATCTCCTGGCGCCAGGGACAGACAGCTCCTTCCCTTTCTCTCCTCTGCTTTTGACTCCTAAATCAGGTGGATGGGGGTGACCAGGAGACAACTTGGCAAAGATTATGCCCAGTTTCCTAGAGCTCTGGTAAGTTACCTCCTGTTTGTACAGCACAGCACCCTGTTGAGGCTGGGCTTTCAGAGCCCCAGAGAATTCCCGGCTGAAGTCAGAGAGGGATTTGGACCTGAGGGTGAAGGCATAAACAGTTTGCAGGGGAAGAAAGCCAGTGCTCAAACCTAGCTCTGACTTGGCTTTAGCATGCAGTGTGAACGTACCCACGTACTACAGTCTTGTCCTGGAGCCAATATCTTATGGCAGCATCTGGAAGGTGAAAGTAGGTATCTCCTAACTGTGTAACCTGCTTGGCGAGGGGTTTCCAGCCTGTCCCTCAGCCTGCTGCACAGGTGTGTGAGATTTGCATCTGTGGTGCAGCACACAGGCAGAGCTTTCCAGGGAAGGTGTGCTTTCCAGCTCTTTCCTGTGCCAGTATTGCCGCCACCTGGAGATGAGAGGAATGAAGGCCTCCCAGCCATTTCCCTACCTTCGTCCTTCTGCCTTTTTGCAAACACAAAGCACCCTCTTTTACTGCAGTTGAAGGGACCAAGCTGGCACCCCCCAGCTCCCTGGTTACCCTGTTGCAAGCCCAGCTCTGAGAAAGATGGGGCCTTTCTGCTCCTGCTGGCCACTATGTGAGGCTTTGGCTGAGATACACAACCCTGCACCTTTGGGGAGGAGGCAACTTGCCTGGGCTTTCCTGTCCTTGCTAATTCAGAATTTCAGCTACAGAACTGCGCGAATGAATACACGCCTGTGTGTGTTTGGCAGAGTTGTGCACATAAAGAAGAAGGGGCTTTCTGCAAGTATTTTATGGCACTGAGATGGGAGAGAGATGGGAGAGCGAGGGAGCTTATGCGCTGCATGTGCACGTGCACATTTTCATGTTGTCTGCACATGTGTGCATGTGTATGTGTATTTCCATATTGTATCTAATAGGCTCTTTGTTTCTCCAGAGAAGAAGGAAAAGGAAATCCGCATGTAATGAATCCATTTATTTTATGGAGCTCCCCTGGAGAGGGGCAGGGAGCACGATTTATGCAAAAAAACAGGCAGCTGCTGTTGGGAGGGGTACACCAATCTGGTTTTGATTTTCGTTCGTAAGTGGAGGTGGCCACACAAGCCAAGGCCTCGTAAACTCCCTGTAGAGAAGAGTGGCCCGTTGGTGTGAGGCTGTCAGAGCCTATCTGGCCATTAGTATCGAGTCACTCGCCTCTGCATCTGACTAATTCCCGCCCCGTTGTTCTGCCTTCCCAGGATGCGTTTCCCCGTGCTGTGGCCTCCCGTTAGAAGACAGAGGCAGAGCTGTACTGTGGTATAGACTGAAACCTTTGTGTTGAAGGGTAAAATGCCCTTTACAGAGCATTTGCTGTTTATGTCACAGAGTACACTGTATACTACAAAAACAACAACTACATGAATTGTGAGCTACAGTCCAGTTTCTCTCTGCCATTTATAAGAACACAGGGAGTGAGATGGTATGGAAAAATTCCTGGGCTAGTGGCAATGACCCTGAGACAAGACACCACTCATCTGCCTTTTTTCCATCCCTGCCATTTTGCAAAACTCAGTGCATGCCATCTGGGCATTTGCTGGTGCAAAGGGACAGTGGAGACTTTCATAGTGGGAACTGTGTCTCAACATCTGCAGTGCTTTCAGTGGAATTCTATTTTATTATCTGATTTTTCATCAGATTAAGAGTCCATCAGATTTATCCACCAGTAGCATGAGAAAAAAATGACCTTAGCATCCTCTAACTCACACTATGACTGTCCCATATTACAAAAACACATGGCTTTCTGATGACCTCCACCAGCTGCCTGTGCCAGGCCAGAGCTCATGTGCCAGTAAGAATCTAGCTCAAAATCTCACTCAGTGTCTGTATTCTTCACCATCACCCTGTGCATGTCCAGTAGAGGTAGGCAGGTAAGTGGGCAGACAGATATATCAATTCAGGAAACTGAAACTGAAAACTGGTCCGAAAACTATCCTCACACACTACCAGCAATTAATTACTGCACAAGGTTAATCAATTTTTGTTACTCTCTGTAACTCAGATGTTTTACATTTTCTTTCCTTGTAGATAAATATAGGCATCTTTAGTAGCACAGCTAAAGATATTTAGAATTTGAGGAATGTTGAACTCTCCGTCCCATGCACGTTTTCATTTCCATTTGTTAGGCGCACATTTCAAGTCATACAGAGGCTGAACATCTTATGAAATCTTGACTGAATGGTACGGTGAACATCTTAAGAAATCTTGGTTGAATGGTGCTGTATCTGTTAGATTTTGTCACTGGCCCTTTCCGCTCTTGCTTGTGCAATGCTTCATTTTAATGTGTTCATACAGACCAACGTGGAAGATGCACAATTACACCCCATAACTGGTTAAGTCCCTGAGGCACTCAAAGACTATGGTTTGTCCCACACTGCAGAGCTCATCCAGCCAAGGGCTAGAGGGCTGCTGATGTACCGTGCTAGCAAAAAACCTCATGCAGATGCATTTAAACTGGTGCAGCCCTATACTATCTTCTTTTTTGTCACTGCATAACCAAAGGGAAGAGCCAAATGTAGGGAAGAATGGAGACAATAAACAGTGCCCAGTCCAACAAAAGACTCCACTAGATGTACAGACCATATTCCCACTAGGTGGCTCCGCCAACGTAGCAATACTTCTGATCGTATGGTAACTACTCCAAACTACTATTTCTCAAATGGAGCCCTATACATCATAAGCAGGTACTCCATACTTCATGAGGGGTCAGCATGCAAAAGTTTATTCTTGCTATTATGTTGGAGTTTGACTTTTGCTTCTAAAAATGTATAATTCGATCAACCAAAAAAAAACATGTTGGAAAAAAAGTGTAGGGATTACCAAGGTCGTGCAACAAGTCCGTGGTAAAGCACAAAACTGAACACAGGTGTCCTGCATCTTCAGCTAGTCATCTAAGAACATGGATAGGATGCCGCATTTGAAGCAGGACAGTCTCGAAGCACCCCAAGAAAATGTGTGCCATCATCAAGATTTATCAACCCAGGAAACAGGAAGTAAATAATCTGGGGAGAAAGGGTGAGCTGCCTTGACAGAGGCACACGAAGCAGTGTATGCTCACCTATGTTACTGCATGGCTACAGACACAGCTGAATATGCCGCAACACAGAACTACACACATTAGTATGTCATGCTATTATATGGCACTCCAACAAATGCACAGTTCTAAGGACAAGCAGAAGAATTAGTTTCTGCAGTATCTCTGAAGACCATAGAATCATGGAATCGTTTGAGTCAGAAGGGACTCAAATGCACTCCCCTGCAATGAGCAGGGACACCTACAGTTAGATCAGGGTGCTCAGAGCCCCACGCAGCCTGACCCTGGCTGTCTCCAAGGACAGGGCATCCACTGCATCTCTGGGCAACCTGTGCCAGTGCCTCACCACCCTTACTGTAAAAAAATTCCTTAAGCCCAATCTAAATAACCCCACTTTTAGTTTGAAACCACTCCCTCTTGTCCCACCACAACAGACTACACTAAAGAATCTGTCCCCAATGAAAGCCATGAAAGCCAACATGAATCAACATGGTCGGTTTGTCTGGAGGGGAATGTTTGCAGCAAAATCTCTGCTCTAGGGTTACTGACTCTGAACAGAACATCGAGAGATCCTGGGCAGACTGGTATCCCAGGCCTCAGTGACACAAGCTTCCTCATCCCCTAGGTCTCTTTCTTTCTGAGTCTTCCAGAACTGGAGACAAGCACAACTTCATGATGCAGCCACTTGTAGAGAAACCCATCCTTACAAACAGCTATTTCTCTTGCAAAAAGCCAGTAATATAGCCCTGAAGAGGACACTCAGAACCACACTGCACTTTGGAAATGAGCCCAGCAGCACTTTCAATCACATGCACTTTCCCCACCCTTCTCACGCCCTTGGCAAAATGGGGATTCAGAGCTTTGATTAAATGCTTACAGCCACTTAAGCATCTGACTGCCACGCATGGCCCACCTGGCAAGGCAGGCACACCTCCCCCAAGCCCACACTGGGGCTATAACACTTGCAGGCTGCGTAGGCTGCTCTGGTTCAGGGCTGAGGAGCCTGCCACATTCCCCTCCAGCTGTGTCGTCGGCCTCGTCATGCTGACAGGTTCAAACCGTGCAGAGAGGGTTGTTTTTATAACCTGTTCTCTTTTAACAAAACTTTCCCAAGCTTATTCCTCTCCATTACAGTCAAGAACACCTACTGCTCAGGAGGATTCAGATTCTTAAAGGGAAATTGCAGGAATACAGGAAATATTGATACATAGTGGCATCCAAGGAAGATGAATGCACCTTAAAACCAACCAGTTTTTCCAAATACTGAGCTCTGCAATGTCCCTCATTTCTGACTGGCGAGTCCCCTCTTTTCTCTATTGTTCCTGGTTCCACCATAACAAACTCTGCAGATGCTCCTCAGATTGACCTGTAGCTCTTCCAGCCCCGGGACCAAACATTTTGCCCACCACTTGACTTTGATCCTTGACTAATAACTCAAAATGCTACAATGCTATGCCAGACTGCGCATCACACCTCGGCTCTGTGATTCTCAATAATATTGGCAAGCACACGTAATCACAGGATGGTTGAGGTTGGAAGGAACCACTGGAGGCCATCTAGCCCAACCTCCTTGCTCAAGAAAGGCCACCTACAACAATTTAACCAGGGCTATGTCCAGACAGCTTCTGAACATCTCTAAGGAGGAAGACTCTACAGCCTCTTTGGGCAGCCTGTATTATTGCTCCTTCACTCTGTTAGCAAAAAAAAAAGCATTTTGTGATGTTCAGAGGGAGCCTCCTGTGTTTCAGTTTGTGCTCATTGCCTCCTGTCATGGCAGTGGGGACCACCGAAAACAGACTGCCTCCATTCTCTTTACACTCCCCCTTCAGGTTTTCTATTTCTATACATTTCAATTTCAATACATTGATGAAATTCCCCCCTGAGCCTTCTTTTTTCTAGGCTGAACAGTCCCATCTGACTCACTTCTTTCACATAAGAGAGATGCTTCGGTTCCTTCATCACCTTCATGGTCCTTTATTGGACTCTTTTCAGTACATCCATGCCATCCTTGTAAAAACTCTCCGGGGCTTTTACTGAGCTGTCAGCAGTGATGCTCAACTCTTTTCCTAAAGAGAAAGAATTCAATTAGAGCACTTTAAGATGGCTGAGCAAATGAGTTTTCTCCCAAGGATGCATTCACTTGTATCATTCTACAAAGAACTTCATTTGCCATTGAGATGCCTTTTCAGTAAGCTTAGATGGATCTCTAAAAGCTTCCTTACAACTTAAGTCTTGACCAAACTAAATTTGGCCAATGCTCACATGCTACTATTTAAAGCCCCTGCAGTGCAAATGAAAAAAACATGCTATAACAGGATTCTGAACAATGCCATTTGTTTTTTGTCTCCAAATTTTTGTATTGAATTTCATGCTCTTGAATCCACAACCCTGGGGAACAAAGTCCCCTTCCTACCCAAAAAGAACTGAAAAGGCATGACAAGAACAAGTTTCTTCAGTGCACCAGGGGATCAGCTTTTATGTTCCCTAGCGAGTTTAGATTCTGAGGAATATTTAGCCCATGACTTCTTTGAGTAAACCATCAATGAGAGCAATGAAAGTCCAGTGTCTGTTTGAGACAGCAATACTCTCGCCCACTAGGAGCGAGACTACAAAAAAACTTCTTTCACACATGTGCTGCCAAAGAGCTGTCAAAGGGGAACAGCTTATTGTGAAATGTTTTTGTCATGAGAATGAATATTCACCCAAGAACAAAACAAAACCTATCAACCTCTCTGACTTTAAAAACAAAAAGCCCTCTGGCCAAGAGTTTCAAAGTTGTTCACCACCCTCGGTTGGCTTGTGATCCGGGATCCAGCAAAGTTCAAGAGCTGCTGCCCAGTAGGGCAGGGAATGAGATCCCAAACAGGTGTGGACCAGGTGTGAAAAAGAAGAAGGTTAACACACCCCATCCATCACAGGACAGCACATCTGTAAAAACGGAAGTAAATATTAACTCAAGTCAAAATCTTGTCTGGAGATGAGCAGAATTCTCCCCAGTGGCAGCTAAAGAATATCATGTGGTGAGGACTGCAGCTGAGCTGATTTACTGCTAAACTGTGCTTATATGGCTGCAAGAGGCGCTCATTCCCTCACTGCTGAATTGCTTCTTCGCAGTAGGAGAGACAAAGAGGCCTAGTGCTCTTCTGAATATCTCTCAGGTTCATTTTTCCAGTTGCAAAGCAATGGTTTCAAGCTTCACTGTCTTGCCAGACTCATGAAAAGACGCTATCAAATGCTAGCCAAATTGTGAAGAACAGCATGTTTTATGAAAACCCAATTAAACTCTGGCCATCAGTATCTCACTTTCATCTCTATCAAGCACTGTCTCAGCTTTCTTGTTGTATGCCAAGCTTATATTTTTCTCTGACTTGGTCAGTGACACTGCAGTTAACAGTTTCATTTTGTTTTGTTGTTTCTGGGGGGGAAGAAGGCAGAGTCCTTCTTTTTTATATATTAGGTCTGCAGGGTACCAGAAACAAGTATCTTCAGGGTCAGGAGGGGAGACTTCTTCCATAACTCAGCTATGAAAAAGGGAATAGTTTGTCATTAACATTCGTACAAGTACACACTGAATGTCATTCCCTGAAAGAACTGATAAATAAAATAAAAACACAATGCAAAGAGAAATGCTGCCTGATGATAACTTCAGAAATCCAGGTCAGTGGAATAGCTCTTTAAGCTGCACAACATAACAGAGGGCCACGTGAGTCCCTGTGGTCCCAAGTACCAGGTAAAGTGAACAGTGCACAGAAATACCTCCATTCCCTTCTTTCCACAGGGGAATTTCCCTTCTTGTTATCTCTAAACACTGAAGTATTCGGCTGACTGTGATTCATTTAAAGAATGCACAAATGCAGGGAGCATAGTGTGTTTTCACCTGACTGACAGGAAGGACAGCTATTATTTTCCATCAGCCTCCAACCCTCTTCCAAGCTACTGATTAACAAAAGCAACAAATTCTCCTGGATACTCAAGTAAGGGTTACTAAAAATACAATGCAACAAAATGCAAAGCAGAAGTAGGGATGAAGTAAAACTGTTTTCAATAGATCAACGGCCGTCATCTAAAACTCCACTTCAGCCCATCTGATCTTTTTTTGCAACCTACCAATCCAGGAAGCAAATTTGCTGATGGTGTAAATAAAACAAACAAGAGATGTTCTACTGTTTTGTCATTATCGTTCTTCTGTCGTTTTCTGTCTTCGTGAAAGACTGTCTTCTATTGTCTACTACTCACTGTAGTTTCAGTGTAAGTCATAAAAATGCAGTGTGAAGGGCAGTCTCTGCTTTTATTTGTCCTATTTGACATTTCTCAGGCTGAACAGTATCAGAAAACACACACACACAAAAACAAACAAACAAACAAAAAAACCCAGAGAGCAAAATCTGTTCTCTCCAGGTTTGCAGAGTGTAAAGATTCAGATAGCTGAGTTGTCTTGATAAGACAAATCCGTCAGGACTCAGAGCAGCAGCAATCATAGGTGTGGACAAGTGGTGCCACGTTCTAAACTTTTTACCAGCTGGAAAACAGCAGCGTCACAAATACCAGTCTGAGAACCACATCAACAGCATAGTTGCCTAAATGAGTGCTCTTCTCAGAAATACTCGGAGGAGTTTAATGACTGAAAGCCTCCAGAAGAAAAGGGCTTTCAGGCAAATCCAGCTGATATATTTGTTATATGGTGCCAGCATAATTTCCCCTAATGGCTAGAGAAAAAGGGGAGCACGAAAAGGGTCAGTTGGGAATGTTATGTGCATGTGGGGGAAGGGGGGCAAAGAAAAGGCAAAACTAGCTGAGAACAGGCTCCATCTAAATTGCATACAGACCTCACACAAAGCACAGAGAATTGGTCAGTAGATTGAAGCCATCTGGCTGGAGGAGCCATAAGAGGAAAACCCTGCTGGAGATCTCTCCATCACGTCCCATCATGGTCCAAGATCAGAGCACAACACGGGCTTCCCCCGTTCCAAACTCATGGAGCTAAAAGCAGGAAGAAAAGCAAGAGGGGGACTGCAAAGCTTGTCATTCTGGCAGAGCCTCTACTCACAAAGTATAGATCCAGCTAGCACTCTCTACTGCAAACAATTTCAGTCCTGACTTTTATTTACAGAAAAAGAAACAAAAGAAAACCTAGGTGTTTGACTCCTGACTGAAACAGGCTGCAGAGCCTGCCCTGGGCAGCTTCATGTAAATTTTAACCAGAGTGATCAGAACCTGTGCTTGTGGATCCTCCTGTGCTCAGGAGCACGTGCTGGGGATATGAAGCATATGCATGTCCACAGTAAACACTCAGTGAAGCAGCTGCTACAGCAACACATCAGTTTGGTGAAAGTTTGGGCATCACTTGTTTTGCCTACACTGTCCCAATGCCTCCCTGGTAAGTCTCAGGTTTTGGCCGCAACAAGGGGGAAACTGAGTCAAGGCTACACACGGTACAACCAACAGCACAAAACACGGGTGCAGACAGCTGGTTAAGGTTTCCCAAGTCCCCACTGAAAGACTACTACAGGGCAGATCTCGTATGAATGAACCAGAGGACTCCCGGTCTTTCACTGCTCATCCTCACCATGTACAAATGTCTGTTGTTGAAATCAAACTGAGCATTTGTTACAGTTCTGTCTGGAAATGTCTGAAGACACAACCATTGTTTTAGAGCCCTGATAAACCTTCTGTTTTCATTTAATGCAAATTAGGATTGCTTGCATTTCAGGTGTCTGAGGATTCAATATGGCAGTGGTCTTTATGCCAGCCTTGTCTTAACAAATTCAGTACTTTTCGTGGTGTTTTTCTGAAGGCCCTCCTTCACCTGGCTTGGGGAAAAAAAAGGAAAAGAAAAGCCCACACAACATCTGGAAAAATTAAAGCTTTGGACTGTTGCCGGTCTGATGTCTATGGCGTTGTTAAAGAGTTTTTCTTCTGATTCTTTCAAGCAACCCAAATATTAATTTCCAGAGATCAAATCTCAGCGCAAGCAGCTCAGTTGTTTCCCATCATTTTGACTTACTTGCCTATATGGAACATTCCCAAAACGTCAAAAGCCACTGGTATTTTTTAAACACTGAAAATCTCAGAACTTACCATTTCTGCATCAGAAGTGAATTTCAGCGAACCTAAAGGTTTTTCCCTCAAACAAATGCCTTCACCAACGTACTTCAACTGGTATCGGTGATGCCACAGATAGTGGGTATGAGAATCGTAGCATCTAAAATATACAAGAAGAGAGGCAGGTAGTGAAAGAAACAGAACTGAAGCGTTATTGGCAGAAGAAGTTGGATCCGTTTTCCCAGTGGATTTTTTTGTTTACGCTAAGCCTGAAATATTGGAAGGAAACATAATGAAATTATTACTTGGTTATTTTGCTTTGAAAAATAACTATATCCACTGGGAAAAGATGGAAACCTTAAAAATATAAACACGTTATTTCTAAGTGAGTTGCTCATTTTCCTGCTAGAGTACCATCACTTTGCTCTATTCTCCCGCTCTCTTTGGAGCTTTTCCTTCTTTCCAACCAACTTTTCATCCCTTTCCACACTTCAAAATTATTTATTTCCATCCCAATATCATTCTCTCCAACCTTCTCAAGTCTGCCTCAGAAGTACATCCAGTACATGGACACGAGCAATTGGGGTTAGCTGTTCATTTGTGGAATGGATAGGCTCTGCAGGCTGACAAGGATTTGCCTACTCTCAATCAGGACACCTGATTCACATGCAAGAGATGAACCCTGCAACAGCCTCTGATCTGTGACAGGCTGTGACACCGGACAATCTTCAGAGAGGTCCTTGTATCCCAGTGGCTCTGAATGGCTGAGTAATGATGAAGTGAGGTCTTAGTGCAACATGACTGTTCATTATTCCTTTCTTTTATTCACTCTTAAAGGGGAAGGGGGGGAGGGAAAGGAACTTTTGTAGGTTCTTGGGTTTTCTGGGCTTATGTTTGTTTTTGTTTGGTTTGTTTCGTTTTGTTTTTCCAATCAGTAGTTTCATTTGAATTATTTGAGCTATTTTTACCTAACTATAACACGTGGTATTTCTAAGTATTCACTACCTGAGAGGACAAACCTGTGAATCTGTCTTACTCATTACAACTGGGTGGCTCCAGTTCTGAGGATTTGTAGCAATGAATACAGATATGTGGCTAACAAGCCATTTTGAAGAGCTCACTGAATTTCCTCATTTCAAATCTCAGTTGATCAGTTGCTGTACTTGAACAAATTTATTCCACTTCTGAGCACTCGGCATCAACTTACACACTATCATAAAAATTCTAGGCATTTTGCAACGTACTCATCACCAGATTGAGAGCGTTTCCCAATTTTTCAAGGGGGAAGGGAGACAGGCTGTTGGACGAAGTGAACACTGACCTGCAGTGACCCCTTCTGGAAAGCACAAAAAATGTACCATTGGAAACAAACCTGTACCGGTCTGGGGGGCCTGTGTGGGAACTGCGTGACCTACTAGCTTTTTCCATCTCAATTTCTATGACTTTTAATATTGCTTCACTGGAACAGCCTCAGCCTTCATAAGATATTTGCACAAGTAAAGCTCTGGAGCAGATATACATCTATTAGCATCCAATGGACCAAAAAATGCCCAAAGGACCAGAAAATCGCGTTGTTGCTGGAAGCAGAAAGTAGTAATGTGTTATAATAAATAAGCAAAAAGCAAAACATACTCCATTTTCCAAACAATAACAAAAAGCAGAACACAAATTCGTGTGGAAAAAAAATGATGTCTTACAGAACACCTACAATGTCTAGTCCCAAAGGAGTTCAGATAAGGTAATACCATTTCTTTGAGAACAGAGCCATAACATCTTTAGAGGCCATAATCCATTAGAACACACGTTTCTCATCTAAAATATGCTACTCCTTTGCTTCTGCCCAGCCACCTTAATTGTGAGCACAGGTTTAATTTTAATTCAAAAGGAAAAGCATTCATTCTTTAATGATCGGTGGCATCCCGTCCCGTTCCTTAGAAATGTCCACTTCTATCTAAACCGGACCACCCTCTGCAGCACTGACAAAACGCAGACCATGGCTGAAATTACTTGCAGAAAGCGAGTCATTTGCTTTTCTTTTGTACACAGACATCGTATTCAGGATTCTTTTTTATTTTACCCCCGAATACCAGAGCTTGATGAAATAAACACATTCAGAAATTATCTGTAAGAAATCAAAAATATGTCAAATTTCCAAACTTGGAAAGAGACAGCGGGCTGCAACCCAAGTTGGCACAAACTTTATTTGTCTCCTTTGGACATAATGGTCTGCATTGCTGATGGTTCTAGAAAATACTCAGAAGGCAAAGAAAATTTCTTGGAGATAGAGAGGATTCACTCTACCCAAAAAAAAAAAAAAACCAATTATTTATGAAAGCAACTGTTTTCTTTCTTTGCATTAAATTACGCATCCCTTAAATTACTATTAGGGACAGCGCTTGTCTGAAGGCGAGAGAAGCAAGCGGAGTACCTAATGTTATTTGAACTATCACCATGTTGGTTGGCTCTGTCACATCAAAACCCACAGCGCTGCTTAAATATCATCACTGAAAGTCAAATGACACGGTGAAGCTCTTGAACAGCACCCAGCCCTCTCTGTCTTCTAATCTTTCACCATGGTGTGCCAGTACCGTGCTCCTACCAACTGTCGGTTTCTGTCCCATTGAAACAGTCGGCCCTTTAGTTTTCTCCTTCACATGAGACAAATAGAGGGAACTGGGTTTAATTTCAGACCCTGAATAAACTCTCCTGTCAGGTTGTTACAGCCAAACTCCTTCCATTAGGATAAAATTCTCTATATAAAGAAAATCATAAAAATGTGACGTTTCTACATCACAGTGTTTAGCAATGTTCCCTTTCCTCATAAGGAAATGATCCTCAGACTGGATGGCAGTAAATATTTTGTTTGGCTCTTATTTCTAAGCTTCTGGACAAGCTGAAAATCACTCTGCTTCTAGAGGACATTATATATAGCGTGATGGAGCAAGAGAGGAATAGTCATCTTCTGGTTTGCATTCTTACTCAATTAGTTCTCTGAATAGCTGGGATGACCCTGTTTTCATTGCTTGGCATTGAGCACAGCAAGTCTGGTCAGAATCCCTGCCTTCGTTCAGATTTCTTTGGAAAAGTCTTGGAGTTGTGGACTTAGAACTGCCACGAAAAGGGATTTCCGTTAATTTTCTGGTCTGGTAACCCATTCTACAAATTAGAGAGATGATGATAGCACCTGAAGAACCTGCCCAGTTTTATTAAGGAGTACAAAAATAGAAAGCATAGTCCCTTGAGAAGCATTTGCTTTCAAACTGGATTGTAACAAGAAGCATGTGTGACAAACAAAAGGAAGGTGATGAAAGACCTCCTGAGGTAGGATGATCACAGTTCATTTCACATTTTGTTGTATGCTACATTTAGGTCACAATTTATATTTTACATCACATTTTAGCTAGAAACTTATAGAAAAAAAAATGTACACAATGTCTTGCATGAGCACTGTAGACCGCTGGTACAAGCAAATGGCATCAACACATTTATTTTCAGCAAACAAACGTTTGAGGAAACTCACTTTATGAACTTTGCTATCGGTTATAAATCAACTGAAGAGTCAGGAGAACCTCAGAACAGCAACAGCCCTTCTCTTCGTATTACTCTTTCCCCTCAGGTGACAAGGGCGGGAAAGAGCCGCGCCTCAACATGGCGCCGGAGAGCCCGCCTTCCCGCCGGCGGAAGCGGGAGTGACGGCAGTGAGGGCGACGACAAGATGGCGGCACCCAGCCTACTGCGCGGGGCGTTCAGGCGGTTGTTCGCCGGGCTCTGGGGAAGCGGCTGGGTTTCACCACCGGCCAGAACCCTCCGGGAGGGTGAGTGAAGGAGTGGCCATCGACGAAGGGCTGCTCGGGGGTCGGGGCAGTGCGCCGGGATCATTCTGTACCGCCCCGGCCCCCGGGCTGCCTCTTCCTCTGGTCTCTCACCGCGGTGGAACATCGCCCTGTTTCGTCGCCATCCCACCACCTAGTGATTTTTTCTTTCTTTCTTTCTTTTTTTTTCTTTTTTCATTAAGGAGGAATGAGTCTCATTTTGTTTTCTTGTCTTTTTCTCCTTTATTTTTGTTTTGTGTAGTCGTGGAGGTGACTGAAGGCAACACGACCATAGTAAGTCTCTATCCCTACTTCTTTCCCACTAGCAGCTCATGCTGTTAATTCTTCTTTCTGCAGAGGGGAATAAGCCTGTTGGCTCCAAAAGGGGAGGGTGAAAGGGTCAGCTTTCTGACCAAATGTCATCACAGCCTGTGAAGGCCAAACAAAGAAAGGAGAGCGTTACAAGTGTAGTTATGCTGGTTGGCCACATAAATAGTTTGGCCACAGAAAGCCTAGGTCGTCACCCTGCTGCTGGCGAGGTGATGGAGGGCTCTGGTCAGAGCTACCCAGACCTCTTATGTGGTAATACCCTATAAAACTGGGAGCCCTGAGACTTGACATCATCTCAGCCCCGTGATTAGCGTGAGCAGGCCTGATAAAAGTTTGCCTGAGTGCAGAGTTGTTCGTTGCCAGCTGTATGACACATGTGCCGCTTGCCTTTGATCTGCGTTGTGTTTGTTAGTCACAGCATGTGCCTTAGCGGCTGCTGGTGATGTTAAGGTTGCCTTTCGTAATGCATCCAGTGAGAAAAAACAATCAGTGGAAGAACTGATTGTCAAAAGGAAGGCTCTAAATAAACAAGTTTTGAGGTTTCTCCTAATAAAGAGCACTCTCTCAGCTATTATATAAGAAGGAAAAATGCCAAAGCAGTAGAATTAACATTTTGCTTGATTAATGCCATCTGATCTGTTGTACTTTATCAAGAGAATAATTGGTGTTTAGAAAAAGCACTGAAATAAATAAGGATGGGGAGCAAAATTCCATTGTTCTGCTTGTGTTATGTATACCAGTAACTACGTGTGTCTTGAAGAAAGGCAGTACAGATACTTTGAAGTGTTTAGATATCACTGGGAGAGTAGAGCAAGAATTATATATAAATGAAGATTGAAGGGACTTTATTTTCTTTCCTTGCTAGTGAGAGAGGCAAAAACTGGCAGTTCATACACTTAAAAGTCTGGGTTTCCTTTGTGTCATGTTTGGATTTGTGGACTCTGTCATGTTTGAAATTTGAATGAAGTAGGTTACTTATATTTTAGATGTATAACTTTTTACACTAGCAGAGTCCTCTAGAAAAAAAAAAGAAGTCTCAACTTCCTGTCCCTTTGTGCATCATGGGGAAGATCTGGATACTTCTGCATAATATGAGTCAATAATAATGCATCAACGTATGATTCATCCATGCTCATAAATGAGAAAATCTTGTAACAAATGATGTAAATTGATCAACTGAAGGATTGGTGCATTTCTCAGTGTAACCTCTGGTCACTCCATTTTTCCCATAAACTCAACATCAGGTTTTTCTGAATCCATCTGCGTGCTCATCTTCCTATGAACTCTTGTCTTTAATCAGTACTGAAGGAAATGTTGGACATGAGCCAGATGAATGAATCGTAGAGGAATTGAGAATTCATCAGCATCCTGAGAATGTCAAGCCTTTGTATCACTCTTAGGTCTGTAATAGGAGAATAGTAATTCAGTGGGTTAACAATATGATAGCCCTCAGTTATTGGTCAATAATTATCCAAACCTGTATGTTGAAACTGATGTCAGGAAAAATTGACTTGGCATTCTGATTATTTTTTTTTCTCATTCACTTCAAGGTGAAATTACAGTCTGAAGCCAGACTGGCA
>PPHD01008124.1:0-22123 GCA_002909625.1 Bambusicola thoracicus | reverse complement strand
AATCAAAACATTCTGTGGCCATGGAGGATGAAAGCAGAAAGAAACTCTCACTAGGGTACTCTAAGCTCATAAGCTTTACATGTCTAAATGCTTCCTTTTATTTTACCCGTTGACTGCTACCATTTATTAGTTAACAAATCCTTTATGTACATACTATTTACACAGAGGTAAAAAAGAAATCTTTAAGTTAGTTACTTATTCCAGATTAAGTCAAAACAGATAGTAATTTTTTCCTAAGTTTAACCTAGGAAGCAACTTTTGGCTGTGCAATCCTATTTAACTATTAATTATTCCTATATGGGTACTGCAGAGCAGTATCATTACCCATCCCTTGAGCCATAAGGACTTAAGGACTACCTGTACAGGAGTTCTTACCTGAGGTCTAAGTGCACAAGGAGAGGACATCTTTCCACCAGCGTTTTAACATCTGAAAAGAGGTCACAGTCAGCCCACCTTTCAGTTATGAACACATATATGCTTTCAACACCACACATATTGATATTATTTGCCTTCTGAATTAACTGTAGGATCTGTAATGTAATACCTGTTGGGGCAGAACCTAAGTAGTTATTATGCCTATTCTTTTTTTGAATGACGTTCTCAGCAGCCACAACAGCAGAAGCTTTGTCATGGTTTTGTGATTTTTGGTCATTGGTATTCCACATCATAACATCATGTAGTGCACTGGGAGTTAAAGAGTTAATGCTCTAGTTCTGGGCACCTGTCCAGAAGAGAACAATTACATACCCCAGGGGGCTTTGCATTCAGAGTGGAGATATAACCTCTGGCAAGGTCACCTCATGTCCCTTTTTTCCTTTGGCTCTCCTCCGTGCTGCTCATCCCAACTGCACACATCGCCACAGTGCTATTTTAAGGCCTTCAGCTTTCAGACAATCTCTCTCCATTTGATTTATTAACCCCAATTCTAATTATATTGTATTATAGTGTGTTATCTTGCATTCCAATACCACATTTAGTAAATTAGTTTGTTTCTCCTCAGATTGTTGCTGCTGTTTTTAATTATTTGAGATCCCATTTCCCCTTTCTGGAGCCGTGGATTCTGCAGATCCCTCCACCCTGTCAATCACAGCACTGGACTGAACCAGCCCATAAACTGCTGACATCTCTTATATTAAGAATGCTTCAAAAACTAAGCTCCCTTCCTCAATATCAGAAAGGCTGTTTCACAGTTGAACATGAGATCCATTCTGCTTTTTGCTTATTCTGCTTGCGGGACTTAGCTCAAATGTGCAGCTATACTTTTCAAGTGAAGATTAAACGAGTTCTACCTAACTATTTTTAAATTCAGAAGACAAATTTTCAGAAGACAAATTATCTCATTCCTCGTGACTGAGCTGGAGAAATTAGTAAGATTCTCTGACAATGCAAACATAAACCAATACAGAGCATAAAAATCAGTCTATTACTTTACAGTGGACAGCAATCAGAAGAAAATATAAAGCCTGCTGCTTTATTTCTTAGTAGAATAAATATTTGCCATGCTGCTATTTACCTGACATTTGTAGGTTCTGTCTGTATCCACTTAAGTTTAGTTGGGTTACTTTTGAAGTAATGTGACTGACTGCTGTTTTGACATGAGTGGCTGTGAAGTCACACCAGGACAAGTTCAGCTCCTTCAACCTACACACAAAGAAAGAAAGAACTGTTTGGAAGAATAACTGAAATAGAAGTTTTTGCCTTAGAAGTATTGACTGTTTTAGATATATATAAGAATTCAAACTGTGGTACATCTACTACCAAAGTTTCTGTATTAATATAAATTTCTCTACAGCAATAATTAAGCACTGGAGCGGGTTGCCTAGATAGGGTGTGAGGAATCTCTGTAGAGGTATTCAAGACCCAACTAGACAAAGTCCTGATCAGCACTGAGTTTAGAACCTGCTGTGGGCAAAGAGTCAAAGCAACTTCCCAAGATCACTTTCAGTCAAAATGATTCACTATCATCGTAGGAAGTTAAGCGGTCAAGGGGAGACAGTTCTTTTCATCTTTGGTTGGTGATGTCAACCTGTTCCCACTGACCAGATCTTCACACTGAGAGGTAGAAACACAAATCTTTCACCATCACTTATTAGCATTGGTCAGGTGACCAATTATACTATTATCATAAAATACTTTATAGTTGTATATATGCACTGGTCAGGTTGTGACTTTACCTCAACTACGTGCTCAACTGCCAATAGCATATTACCAGTCACAGTACTGTTTTCTGTGCAGCTGCTAGAGGTAACCAGAGGACAAAGGCATAGTAAACAGCCTCAATAGAGCCTTTAGCTGTCAATCATTATGTAAATTTTTTAAATACTGTTTTTTTTAAGCAGATGGCAGACCTGATCTTTACGCACTGTGCATTGTACAGACACTGCCTTTCTTTAAGAAGCTCAGTATCCAAGTGATCAGACCCAGCAGCAGTAAATATTAACTACTCAGAGCAAGACTAAGGTTTTGTCTGTCCACTGGTTTACTGCAGTTTGATTAAAAATATTATTTTTCAGAAACAAATTAAGTACTTCGTCCAACATCTCACAGGAACTCAGCAAAGATCCACTGGAGCTCTGTTCAGTGACTTCTGACAGCAGATGGTTTAATCATTAGACCTGTCTATCTGAACACAGTGCTTCAAAAACTGAGGAACTGTTCTACCATGGATACAAGGGCACAATGTTTTCTGCCATTCCTACTGTTCTCTGACTGCATAGGGAGCTCTTGTACTCCACGTTCAGATGGTATCTTCCTCAAACTTGTATGCTTTCACACTGAGAATTACATATTGCTTTCATTAGGAAAAATCAAATATACAAGATAATCAAATGGATGTAGATGGGTTTTTAATCGACCAAGACTTCCTTTAAGGACGACTGAAGAAACTCACAAGTAATTACTTAAGTACTTCTTTGCTATTAAAGATGAAAATAGTTTGATGAAAAGAAATTATATAATTATTTAGGAAATAACCAACAGTTAAGCATTTGAGAATATAATAAGCCTCATAAGAAACATACTGACAGACAAATACAATTGTAATGCTTATAAAAAATAAAAAGGATAATTCTTCTCAGGAGATAACAGTAAAGTAAGTAGGAATAGCAAAAGTTACTTTTGTCTTACATAGAACATTTGCTTAACATCAGCTCCAAGGCTTCTGCAGAAAACCCTGAGCACCCACAGAGATTTAGTCGTATCAGGCTGGGATTCTTAGCAATGCTCCTGTAAAAGAGCAAAAAAGAGAAATCTGACAAAATGTTGGAACACTGCTTTGACTGCTAAGATACATGATAGTGTTTAAAAGTGAAGATTCCAGGCACAGAAATATTTGTTGAATGTGCAGCACTGCATCTTTAGTAAATTGACCTACTAAAAGAGTTACTAAGGATCTCAACCTCTTGCTGCACCACAACACAACTTGTCTATTTACATGATGTTCCTGACATACTTGCACACTTGTAAGCCAAACTGGACAGGAAATAATTCCTTTTTACCTTCTCCTGTTACATCTCATTGAACAAACACTATGACCTATTCAAGATCACTGTACTTGTACATAAGACTAAACAATCTCACTATAGCACTTAGTAGTAAAGCATTGGAACACATTCTCCAGAGAGGTGGTGGATGCCTTCCAGACATTCAAGGTCAGGCTGAATGGGACTCTGAGCACACTGTTCTAGCTGTAGATGTCCCTGTTCACTGCAGAGCAGTTGGACTAGATGACCTCTAAAGGTCCCTTCCAACTCAAATGATTCTATGACTCAACCATCTCATTTTGCAAATCACTTCTCTGCAAGGCAGAGGTTAGTTAAGGAAAAAACAAAAACAAAACAAACAAAAAAAATCCACACACACACAAAAAAAAAAAGACCCACATTTCCAAACAGCATTGCCCTTACAACCACTATATTAGTACACGGGGCAATAAAGCTCATAATTGTTGCCTAATCTGTAAACAATTTTCAGATGCTTTTTATTTGGCATCACAAGCCAAACAATACTGGTTTATTTGCACTCTTTCTTCCTGGTATGAGAAAAGCATCAAGCAACTCAAGAGCAGAAAGCAAGTGACCCACAGCGTTAGCCATCTAACCTGGTTCCTAGCACCTCCATAACTATCTGATGTTACAGGAGTTTGATTGCACACCCATTAATCTTATTCCTGTTTAACAGAACAGTTCACGTGCTTGACAGAGTCTAATTTTTCAGATACTTTTTTCAGTGAAAGTCAACAAAGAAAATAGAAATGGTGCAGAAACACGCAGAGCACCTGGCAGAAGATTTGCTGGAACTCCTTTAAATATAAAAGAATATGTACGCTAAACGTGAACATGTCCTGGGAGCACAGAAATTGGAAAATAAAAGTAGCTCTGCTCTGCAGCTCATGTGCAGGAACAGTGAAGGGACACAACCCCCATAGAGACAAGCAGTTCCTCAAGCTTCCAAGTACCCTGAGAAATTTCAGAAAAAGGAACAACAAAAAAAAAAACAAAACAACAAACAAATTTTCCAGAGCAGTGTTTCTTCCCCACCTGTTCTCTTGGACAGATAGGAAAGAGGCAGCTCATTTAGCCTGCCAGCTAAATCCATTAAGTGCCTAGAACTGGCCATTTCAAACAACTCCCACAGGGGAAAACTCCAACTTATTTTGTTCCTAGTCTGCACAAAAGAACGGCACCGAACATAAGTTATTTAAAGAGTATCCCCTAACATTTCACTCACTTGATGATATCGTCAGAAAGCACTAGTCCCTCCAAGCTGAGGTTCTCCAGTCTCTCACAACGACAAAGAATACTCTGGAGATCTGCAACAGACACTGTGCAATTTGACAAATCCATATGTTGAACTCTGAGAGGCCTAAGAGATGAGAAAGCATGGTTAATATCACATCAAAAAGCAACTACAAATTTCACACACCATAAATATATGCAATACTGTACAAGTGTGCAAAGCTCACAGAGAAGAGTTGTATTTGTGAATTTCAGCTGCACACTCTGTGTATTATTAAGCTTGCTGGCCGTACTGATAACCTACGAGCCAAAACTTCAGAACTTTTATCTTTCAGGTACTTAACAGGATTCATCACAACAGCTGCTGGAGTTACACGAGCTTTTTGAGGTTCACACATAAGAATGCTGATGAGGCTCACATTTCTTAATTCTACAAGAAATGGCATGCAAGAGCATGATGGTGCTGGAAGTATACTTCCAAATATCATGTTAGCTTATTTCTTAAAAACTGACTGATGAATGCAGATCTTATTTCAACACATGCCTAACCACTGATCAGCTATTCCACACTCCACAGAGATGACAAACACTGCTAGTGGTGAAGACGTTAAAAAAAAAAAAAAAACAACACAGAGAGAAACACTGAAGATTTGAGACAGTTTTGTGACTCAGTACATAGTGAAAGCCTTACTTCGTGGTTTTAAACAGCGGATTCCCAATGCAAGATCTCGGGCAGCGGAACGCAGTAACACCTGCAGGTAGCAACTGTCCAATAACTCCTGGCAGCAGACTTCTACAAGTCAGATCAAGAGTCTGCCAGAGTGATTCATCAAACCTAGGGAGCAGAGTTTTACTCGTTAACAAGGAAAAGTCATATCTACATGTACAACTACAGAAACTTTCCAGACTCACAAAAGATTGAGAGGAAGAAAAGCCATTTACTACAATTTAATAATGCTAAAATAGTTGAGTTGTCTTTTGAGATTACATGTACTTACAACTCACATAATAGATTGAATCACACTTGAATATGCAAGATGAAAACCAAATTGTTTATCAACCTATGGAAGCAAAGTTCTTCTTAGCATTAAGTGACGAGAAGTAATACTTACGACAGACGATGCCACCTCTTGCAAATCATGGAAACTTTCAACAAGTCGTTCAGGGGCAAATACGCAAAGATTGCCAACAGAAGTTCATCTGGAAGTTCATCCCAAGAAACACCTTTAGGGAAAGAGTGAACACGCACTAGTTAAAGCTGGTCATTTTTGCCTGCTGATGCCTTATTCAGTTTGGTTGCCAGAAGGCCCACTACAGTCTGTCCCTGAACTCTACATACTACTCATCCCTCTTTCATCTCTTCATTTCAAGAAATATACTTCAGGAAATGAGAGCATCTCAGCTATTTCATTTGTATTCTAAGGCTTGTATGCTTCCCCAAATGCAGGAAAGGAAAAAACATGCCTAAAAGGACCATCTCAGGACTTCTTGTCTCTATACTCCCCTGCTGAAATGCCCATCCTTACCACATACTTTACACCCCCAGAAGGGGCCCCAAGGGAGGTATGCATCTGTATAGTACACAGAGAAAAGTGGGTACTGCAAAGTGCTCTTCAAAACATCTCTCAGGAGCTATTTAAGAATGTGTGCAACTCCAAATTCTCACAAACAGATACATAGACAGTGCTTCTGTCTGCCCAGGAAAAAGTTCTACATGTTGGAGCTCCAGAACAGCTGCCTATAGCCCAGAGCTCATGCATTTAAAAGCAGAAGTGTTTGAGGGTATCTCTACTGAGGACTGAATCCTTCCCTGCCAGCCCAGGGCCTCTGCTGCACCTTTCCTGCAGCTTTCCAGCAGGGACCCTTGCACCCACTACAGTCCAACCCCAACGGAGTGGAGTGGCTGTCCCCCAGCACCCTGCAAGTGAGAGATTCGCATCTGGATTCTCATGGTCTGGCAGGCCCAGTTTCTCAATTCTAAGATTTCTAATCTCATAAAAAAATTCAAGTCCCTAGGTTTCAAAATTATGTTGGGGATGGCTGCAGCAATAGTTCCTATAAACTTAGCAGGGTAAACGAAGACAGGGCTGCCTGCCAGTACCTGGCTCTGACTCTCGGAGCAGCCGAGGCCTGCGCACGATGACGAACTCCTTCTCCTTCACTTTCAGCCGCTTGTGGGGCGTACAGGCCGGCAGCAGCGGCTCCTGCGGGGTATTCTCGTTGCCCAGCTTGTCCTTCCTCAGCACCGACACCCCCATGCCCGAGAGGAACTCCGAAGTCTTGCTGGAGTCCCAGTCCCAACTGAAGCCAGCAGAGACGTTGCTGCCGGAGGAAGGAATCTCCTGGAGATGTTTTCTGCAGGGATTGAGGGATTCCGAGATTCAGGGAAACCCGCATTCTGCGAGGCCACTGCCACGTTCTCTGGAGGCCGACACAGAGTACAGAAAGGCAGCAGAGAGCCCCCTGGCAGAAAGCAGGTCTCGCTGCAAGTCTCGCTAACAACCCACATCTCCAAGTAGGGCAACAATACCCACTAAAAAAGTTTAACTTTAATCCCAGTTCCCCCCTCCCCAGAGGAGCGGGGCGGTCCCTCAACTCTCCCTCAGAGCCCATCCCGCCTCGCGCGGCCGTTCGGCGCCAGCAGCGCGCGGGCAGCGTGAGGAAGGGCCGCGCGCCTCAGTGACCCGCGCGCCCGCGCTCCCCTCACACCCTCAGCGCAGAGCGCTCCTCACAGAGCCACACGCGCTCCCTCCCGCTGTCCCCACACCCGCCGAGCCCCACGCACTCCCTCCACCCCTGCTCCCAGTTGATCCGAGGTCTCCCGGCGAGTGCTGGTAACCACACGGCACCCGTACCTGAGCATGGCGGCAGATGCCTGCGTGGGAGACCCCTGCTCCTCGCAGTACTCGCCAAGCCGCGCGCTGTCCCGCCGCGCGCGCGGCATCCCAGGCCGACCGGAAACCACTCAGCGCCCGCCGCGGGCGCTGCCGGGAGTTATAGTTCGCACTGCTGCCTCCTGCGCCCGCCTCCCGGGCGGAGGCGGTGACGACGACGGCGGCGGTGGAGGGGAAATGTTGGCGGTGCCGGGCCCCGCGTCGCGGAGGGAGCCGGGCGGCGCTGTGTGAGCGGCGATTTAAGGCCTCTCGCGGGGGAGTCGGCGGCACCGAGCATGGAGGACGGTCGTGCCCCGCGAGGGAGTGCCTGCTGAGCGCGGTGAGGGGTGGCGCGGGCCGGGGCCGCAGCGCCGAGTCATGGGCGGGGGGGCGCGCGGATGGCCTGGGCCCGACCCGGGTTGTTGTCTCTGGGTTGTGGGTGGCCAGCAGGGCCTGGGCTCCGCCGGGTGCTGCGGAAGCGGGAGACCTGACGCTCGTTTTTCGGCTTTTAGTCTATTTTCTTTTACTTAATCTTCTCCCGGGGATCCTGGGCAGTGCGTTCCGGCGCACACCTCGCTGCCTCCTCACCGGGCTCCGCGGCCCCGGCAGCGCGCCGGACTGTGTCACAGCGTGGCTGTCGGTGCTTCGGCGCTGTGTGGAAGCCGGCCCCGCACCTGCAGCGCTGCGCTCAGCGCCCCGCTCCTCACAGCCTCCCATTGCGGGCAGGGCCGTGCCCGCAGCAGCGCGACGCGTGGCATATGGGGCTCGGCCGGGCGCAGCCGCATCATGACAGGAGAGGTCAGTGAGGCTTAATTATGATTTCAGTTCTGATTTTCCGAACAGTCTGGCTGTCTCACTGCAGCGTTATGGTTGTAACCACACGAAGGCTTCCTCAGTGACACCTGTTCTGTGTGAGCCCACGTCGCGAGTTCTGTTCTGGGTTCATCCTGCAGCTGCACAGCTTTCATATTGTACATCTTAGTGCTTCCTCTCAGGGTGTTCTCTCTGATATGTTATTATTTCCAGAGTACTATATGCAGAAAATTAAATAGTTTTAAATTTTGTTGACATACATTATCATAGAATCACAGAGTAGCAGAGTTTGGAAGGGACATTAAAACCCACCCAATTCTAATCCCCCTGCCGTGGGCTGGTTGCCCCCGTCAGCTCAGGCTGCCCAGGTTCCCCATCCTTGAACACCTCCAGTGATGGGGCACCACAGCTCTCTGGGCAGCAGTGCCAGTGCCTCACTGCCCTCTGAGCAAGGAATCTTCTCCTAACGTCTAACCCAAATCTCTCCTCTTTTAGTTTAGAGCCATTCCCCCTTGTCCTCTCACTGTCGGGCCATGTAAAAAGTTTGTCCCTCCCTTGCTTGTAAGCTCTCTTCCTGGAGAGGAGCAGGCTCTGCAGGGCAGTGGTTACGACACAAAGCTTGATAGAGTTCAGGAAGCGTTTGGACGACACTCGCAGTCATATGGTCTGCTTTTTGGGTGGTTGTGTGTGTAGCTAGGGGCTGGCCTCGATGATCCTCGTGGATCCCTCCAACTCAGGATATTCTGTGATTGCATACATTCCAAGATAATTGAAATTGCAGGTACTAATGAAGTACTAGTAGGTGCGTGGTTTGATTGCTGTTTCTTAGAAGAACAAAGCTATGCAGATTGTGTTTATTGTCTCATTCCTGGGATTTTCTTCCAAATGGTACAGTAGGGTAACTGCACTGGTCAGCTCTAGTGGGCAGCGGATGGCCAGTTTCTCTCTGTAGGCAGTTTTGTCTGTGCTAAGAAGCTCTTCATCTGTCATCTGCTTATCTGTTCCCTGTGGTGCAAGGGTCAGTGTGTGCTATGGATTTGGAGGAAACAAGAACAAAAAAAACCCAAACACAACAGACTGAGGAGAGCTGAGCATGAAAGTGTCTGAAGGGATTGTTTTTCAGTGTGGTTTTACCTCTTCTTCTCTTCCTTTTTATTTCTAAAATGTGAGATAGTCCACTTTATTTTTTAAAGATGAAAGTTTCTAAAGCTTAAGGTTAAGCACTTATTGGTGTAGAAGATTTAAGCATTTCTTTGGGATTCTTACCAGATGGTTTCACAGAGTTGGGGTGGCATCAGAGCCCTGTCACAGGTGTTATGGCAGTCTTTTTCTTTTGCCAAATGTGCTGGAAAGCATTCAGGAGCAGCCAGGAGATGGCTGTGTGACAGAAAGGCAGGAGCTCGCTGTGGAACTCTGCATTGATGGTGTGCTGGATGTGGCAGCTTTCTTCCTACCTGTGCTCCAGAGCTGTGGAATCAGCTTGAGGTGCTGCAGCACAGATGTTTTTTTCGGTATGCTTTGGCTGTATTCGATGTTGTTCTTTACAGCATCTCTTTCACACTCCATTAACTTCCTTGCTGGGCCTTTCTTCACAGATGTGCACTGCTATTTTTAGCCCTGCTGTGGCGTAGCTTTGTTATAAAATTGAGTGCTGTTTAGAATCTTTAAGAAACGGCAGGGTTGGTTTTGTGCTGTTTCATCTAGTAACACATCATTTCTGTGCCAGGCTGAGTGAGCACTTAGTTCATTTGTAATGAGGTACCCCTACACTTGGTAAGTCTTGAGGCTGGCAAGGTATTTTAAGACAGGGTAGCAGGGAGTCTCTGAGGTAATTAAAGTGTGAACTGACCCTTTTAGGGTTCTTGCTAAACCCTTAGCTGTGTTTGGACCTTAGAAGATTTCCTGTAGGAATTTTGAAGCTCTTGTCCTGTATAGGGCTACCCAATTTCTTCCATTCATAAGATTCAAAATATATAGTTTTAAATCCTGTGTCTAAAACAAAATGACTTTTGATCTAAATTATGTTAAGTTGTAGGTGCTTTATTCCACAGTGATGGAGTGTGTCAGTAGATACTCTTCCTTTCAGTGAATAAGTTTATTACTTCTTGAAATTGTTTAACAGAAACATCGGAGCGGGGAGAGCTCTCCTGAAGTAGTTCACTGATCTCAGGAGAAAATTCTCTAAGGGTTCAGGACGTTTAGCCAGCTGATTCTGGGGAATGCTAATAGTTGAGAAAGAGGATTGTGGGCAATCATTTTATCTTTCTGCGAGCTAACAGCCAGCTTCAGAGGCAAATGCTGTTTCCTACAGGTAAGCATGTTCTGCAGTAATATATTCTAGATCCTGATTATATTAGCAAGAGTCCCAGATATGGCTGTCCTCCTAAGATTTTTGTTCACAATAAGAGCTCCTCTCAAGAAATGTGTTTCTCTCTTTGCAGGACTTTTAAAATTATTATTATTTTTTTCCCCTATAACTAATTTTTACTGTTTTCTGTCTAACATTTTTGAACCAAATCTTTGAAGGTGAGTTGAAGATGTGCTAAGTTCAATTCCCTCTTAATTTCAGTGTCTTTAGTACATGCTTGTAACCTTTTTGAAATCTCTGGGTAAGAACTGAGTACAGCATCTTGCACACAAAATTTTCACGTTCTGTATTGAATCCAGCTTCCTACGTGTCACTGTAGTAAAAAGTTCTATAGGAATGACTCACGGAGGGTAGGATGTATAATTTTAATTGCATAGCATAAGGTGTGGCTGTGATGGGCATCCAAAGCTGTTTGTGTCAGATAGCCCTGCTTTAATGTAATTGGTTTTGAGTGAAGAAGAAACCCTGTATTTTTAGTGGAATTAGCTGTTATAGTATAAATGCAAAAGACTTTGTTTTCTGAGGAAATGAGAATAATACAATGGAATTACATAGAATGACCTATCGAGTAGATTAGGTATCTTGCATTCATGAATTACAAATTAGCTGTCCAAAATGCAGTACAGGCAGATAGTAGGGGATGTTTTGACTTCATAAAATTACTAATTATTTGATAAACTTACTAAAAAACAGACAGAATATAGGAAGTGAATGTGTGCATCTTTCATAAGATACAAGAAGGTAATTCAGCCTATTTTCAGAATATGGGGTGCTCTGTGTATGACACCCGATATGAAGTAAATAGACTGCTTTCACTATTTGGAAATTAAATGCAAAAGGAGCAAAATGGAGTAAACAGTTCTTCAGGGAAGATTCAGAGAATAACTGTTGTATGTGTCCTAGAGGACTTCCTAAAGGAAGTACTGCATCACAAACTTTGAAATTCTTTACTGGATTGAAAGCAATTTTCAGTGCGTAGTGCTCATGTAACACATTCTAGCTGTGTACCTAGAGATAGTAAAAGAAACAGAATTTGAGTTAATTGAGGGAAATTTTAGTAGTAGCGTTTGTTTTAAATCTCTGGAGTTCAGTGACAGTTAAAAACACTTAAAAATAGAAAAGTGAGGAAATGATGTCAAAAAATCTTTCAGTTCAATCAAAGCAAATAAAATGGTAACTTTGATGGAAAAGCAAGTTAGTCCGAGCAGGGTAAACATTTTATTTTACTTTTTAAAGTATGAAGTGTTAAAGATCAGAAGCAATTTTACTAACTGTATAACAAGGTGTTGACATTTTCTGTAACAGATTTGTGCAGCTCACTGGTCTTTTGCTTAATAGCATGCCTGTGTGAGGACAAGCTTTCTAAGAATTTTTAGCAGTCTTGACTGTAACAGTAAGTCATCCCAGAGGAAAGGAAAATATAGCAAGTCTAATAATGAATGGAGACCTGTGTTCTTCTGAAGAAGAGAAGACGAAAAGTAGGAAGGTGAATGAGCGAGCTAACACATTGCCTTGTATGAAATTTGAGAAGAACTGCATTGCAAGTAGCTTTGCTGTGTTTTTATGCTCTATTAACTCTTGAGTAGAGAATTTAAATTCAGAGTTGATGAACAGTCCATTAAATAGAAGTTTCTCAGTGGCTTTTTGGAAACACTTAACTTTAAACCTTCCCTCTGTTCAAGTTACTCAAATTCTTCTAGGCAAAGAATAAAACAGAGATTTAAAAAAAAAAAAAAAAAAACTTATAGTTATCTTAAAAGTTAGGGTTATAGTCTTATTTGTGGACAAAAAAATGATTTCAGGATCTTCTGGACCACAAAGATGCAGAAGAGTTCAAGGCATCTTGCTGAAAATCTTCTCCATTCTTTTTAAATGAAATCAGAAAAACTGTTAGTAATTTCAAAAATGTATATTGAAAACTCTTTTCTGCCTAAATGTCTATGAGAGATTTTAATGTAATTAAATGACGTCTTGTCTTACAGTTCTGATCTACCTTCTTATGTGAGCTGCACTGTGTGTCTGGAGCGAACCTTCAATAATGAGTGGTGCAGCGTTGGGCCTTGAGATTGTGTTTGTCTTTTTTCTGGCCTTATTCCTTCTGCATCGGTATGGAGACTTCAAGAAGCAGCATAGGCTGGTGATCATTGCAACATTATTGGCTTGGTATCTCTGCTTTCTAATTGTATTTATACTGCCTTTGGATGTCAGTACGGTAAGAAGTTTGTAAGATTTTCAATTCTGTTATGTAAAATGAGGCATCTGTTTTGTTTGTTTTTAAATTTGTAATTGCAGAATACTATATGTAAAATAGCAGATAAAGTTCTCTAATAGTATCTTTTTAAACTTAGCACATCACTTTTTGCGTGACAGCTTCTCTGTTACAGTTAATTTTGTTGCTCTCATAAGACAACAAATCTTTCACGTTTCAGAATTCTTTTTGTTTATAGCAATTTTTTAATCTATTTCAGCAGCGTCGAAACACTTTCATTTTACTTTCTTTTCCTGCACACAGACTGCACGTTTATTACTTTAATTGCTCCCAAATGTAAATTCAGAGGAAAGGAAATGTGTTTTAAATGGGACTTGTTGTTTTTAAGTACACGTTGTACTTTTTTCCTGATCACTGATAAAAAATTAATTGTCTTTTAGACAATTTATAATCGATGCAAGCTTGCTGTTAACTCCAGCCCTGCAGAAAGTAATGGCTCTTTTGTTACTCTTGCTCCAAGGTAAGTTTTCTTCAAATAGGCTTTTCTTAAAGAAATATTCATGGCTTTCTTTTTTTAATGGTAGGGATTTTTTTTTATTATTACTAATATGTAAGTATTACCTGTGTGATGTGACGTTTGAAGATTGTAAGCTTACAGGAGGGTGAGAGAAGAGGTGAAGAAAAGCGTATCTGCATCTATTGGTAGGCATTTATTTGTAATAACTCTAGTTTTAATTAATTACCTAAATATTCCTATTTATGTTTTTAATTTTGTAATAGGTTTCTTCTGTTGTTAAAGTGATAGAAGTAAGCTGTTTTTTTTTTTTTTTTTTTAACAACTTTGGTTATCTGCCAGGAAATGCCTTGATAAATGCTCCATAATTTTAAAGCTTTGGATATGAAAATCTAATTCCGTAAATTATGAATTGAGAGATAAATAGACTTGTCTCATATTCAAGGAGCATACGTAAGGGGTTATTATAATTGTGCATATATAATAATGGAAGTTAGAATAGAGTTCATTTGGGCATAGGAATAGTTCAGATGATCTTTAAAGATGAGTGCAGCTGTCTGACCACTTCAGGGTTAACCAGAAGTTAAAGCATATTGCTGAGGGCATTATCCAAATGCTTCTTCAACACTGACAGGCACAGGGCATTGAACACCTCACTAGAAAACCTGTTCCAGTGTTTGACCACCCTTGTAGTAGTTAAGTTTTTCCTAATGTCCAATCTGAGCCTCCTTGACAAAAAATAAAAAAATAAAAATTAAAAAAAAAATCAGTAATCTGAAACTGCTCACTTGCTCTCTTCTAGCAGGAAAGAAATAATCAATAAAAGTTGGGAAGCGTGGATGTACATCCACTCTTTCTGAATCTCCTTTATCTCAGTTGTCTAGTTCCACATCCTGCAGATACGTGCAGTGTAGTTGCATTTAAGGTGTCCATTGTGTGCAGTGTAATGCCAGATTTGGTCTCCAAAACTAGAGACTGCCAGGATATTGTTATTTATGGAAGCACTGTAAAATGCTAGATTTAGTAACACAACTTCTTACCTTTTGTTTTAGGCTGCTCAATGTATGTTAATTAAACACATTTAGATAAATACACAATGCGAAAACTATTTAACAGCCTTGTGACTTGCCTGTAATTTCAGAATACGCTGACAACTATTATACAGTATATGACTTCTGACTATAAAATAGAAATATTAACTTAGTTGGCTATATAATGTTAGTATTAATCAGATCTTAAAATTTTGTTTGAAACCTCTAGTCACACTGAGTGTTATACTATCTTAATTTGATAGCTCTGAAAATACTTAGACTCTGTACATAAAGAAGAAAAACACCTCACAGCACAGGCTTAACTAGTTTGATTCTGGAAAACATCAATTATTTCTCAACAGATACTCCTATTAAACTGGCTGAATTGCCCCTTGATTCATCATTATTTCATTACTCAGACAAGTGTGGAAAATAACAGCACAGATATTTTGGGGTAGATGAACACCATGCCTTTTGTTCTGGTCTGTCAAAAAAGTTCCAGTGGCTTTTTTTTCTGTTTATTTCCTGAAACAAACACTACCTTTGTTGTAACTGTTGAAAGGTACAACAGGATCAGTTTATGCAGATGCAGCTAAGCTGAGGTGGGTTGTAGGAGAAACAACTAATATACTTTCTTGACACTAGATGTTCTTGGTATATCGAGGTGGTATGCCCCCTAGATACTTTTGAAAGATCTACTGTACAAACTAAAGTTGAATGCTTTTCTGTCTACAGAAATATTATTTCTTTGTATGAAGAAAGTGCAAAAAGAAAAACTAAAGCCTTGAATTGCTCATTAAAATGTCTCTTTGAGCAGGTTCTTTTTTAAAAAAGCTGTCTTGTCCAAATGTGTTATTTTTAATGAGTCAAATACTAAATATACTTCAAATCAGGATTCAGTTTATTCTCTTCTGGTGTGGTTGATGGTTGACTACTTAAAAAGTAATGTGTTATTTCTTTTGCTATATTCAAAATCCTCTCTAGATAGTGGAGTTTATAGAGGGAAAGAAAATAATTCAACACTTTTGACTTCACAACTACTAATAGGTTTCCATATGTTATTACAGCAAGCAACAATGTTTCAAACCATGGAGTTATATCCCTAATGGAATTATGCCAATTTTCTGGCGTGTTGTATACTGGACATCACAGTTTTTAACATGGTAAGTTAGGCCAAGGAATATGACACATCTGATTTCTAAGTGTAATGTCATAGCAGTCGCAATATCATGATTCGACAAAGCTACCAATGAAACTTCTTGCTGTGGCTTAATCCGACAGGTGGTTAAGTAACACACAGTTGTTCACTCACTGCTGTCCCTTCCCAGCGGGATGGGAGAGAGAATTGGGGAAAAAAAATATAAGTTGTGGGTTGACATAGAAACTATTTACTAAGGTAGAGAAAAGGTAAAGAAAAGAAAAAAGAATAGAATAATAGTTATGACAACTATATATATGAATATGTGTGCATATAACTAGTGATGTACAAACAGTTGCTCACCACGTGCTGGCCAGTGCCTAGCCAATTCCCAAGCAGAAGGGGCTACCCAGTGAATTCTCTGTCCTTTTTCAAACTTTCCTTCTGAATGATGTCACATGGTATGGAATATCCCAGTTTATGTCAGCTGTCCTGATTCTGTCCTCTCCCAACTCCTCACGCCCCCCAGCCCTCTTGCTAATGAGACAGTACAAGAATCTGAGAAACCTTGACTCTCTAAAGCACTGGTCAGCAGCAATTGAAACAATTGAATTGGTGTGTTATCAGCACTGTTCTTCTCCTAAGCCAAAGCATAGCATTACACCAGACACTATGAAGAAAAACAACTTTGTCTGACATGCAGAAATCAGATCCTATAGCCTTTAAGGATATAGAGCAGGTATGTTTTTATTAGCGATGCGCATGTGCCCTGGTGCAAGGGGGATCACTCAACCTAACTTGCACACTGTCAGGAAAAATTGTGCTACAGATATAGGCTGAACTAAGACATAATCAATAGTTGATAGGAATTCGGGTACATATTCATTACATTCCTAAGAGTCTATTAGCATGCAGTCCCTCCCCCCCACGCATGCGTAGTAGGTCATGATGATGAAGGCTTGTAGTCTTCCTCCCTGCAAACTTCTGACCCTGAAGGGGGGGGCATCCCCTGAACCGGTTTCAGCTTGCCCTGTGGACATCTAATCACCTTCCTGCCAGATGTCCTCGGGCTGTTCTCAAGTCCTTATCTTTATGGCCTTCATCTCCCTTGTTATTCCAGACCTAGTGTCTGTGAAAGTGCTTGGAATCTCTTGTTTTCTAACACTATCTACATAAACTATCTCTATTTGCCCTTTATTTTGACTTTGTGAAGCTACGTTCCCTTTTCTTGCTGTGAGGCCCTTCTCTCTATTACTTTAGGGTCCTGTTCTTGTTCTTCAATTCCCGCCTTTTCTATAATCTAACATGACTTCTATCTGCTAGATCATTTTTATTTTGTTCAGCGTGTCCCAAAATAAGCCCAACTTTCCACCTTTTGCCTTAGCTCATCTTTTTTTTCATATCTCGTACTCCTTTCTAGTATTCCGGCACAGGCAGGCAGAGCACTTCATCATTACACAGATAAAACATACCAACAGCACCAAGGTAATGCAGGCTAGGAAGGGCTAGATTTGGTAGCCAGCTACTAAGCACATTCTGTAAGGCTCCTTCCCAGTTGGGGAAGCCTTCCTGACTTGTCCTGTGCAGGACTTTTGTCTGTTCCCAAATTTTTCTTAAATCTGTTTCGATTCTTAGATCCTTATTAATGTAAGCACAGCAACTCTGATTTATTATTGTGCATACTGCTCTTTCCTTGGCTGTTAGTAGGTCTAGTGCCATCCTATTCTGGAGTACTACTTTGGATAAAGAAGATACCTCTTCTTGGATTGCTCGTAATGCATCTGTTGTGGCATTTTCTGTGATTTCCATAGTCGCAGAGATATTTACTATAGCTTTTTTGAGCTGGGCAACTCCTAGAGCTGGGATAAGGGCTCTCAGAAAGCTGTGGTGTCCCTTGTTATTTATAGCTAGGGGGTTGTATGTATACTTAGTTTGAATCCAGGGGGTCCTCAGGAGTCTCCAAGGGATCTCTTCATGCACCATGGTCTGGGGTATTAAGTATCCCACAGTGCAAGTCCCTGTCCAATTTAAAGGTAATGCTTTCTGTGCCTGACCGTCCCCACATAACCACCAGTATCCATGAGGTAACTTACATGGCCTGGCCTGATGAGTGAATGATGTTCCCATCCCTACAATTCTGGGTATATTCTTATCTGAGACCCACTGTGACTCCTTATCGGTCCTAGGATCACACCCCTCACCTTGGTTCCACCTTCCAGCTTCACTGACCCCCGATACTGTCCCAGAATTTCCGTATCCCCAAGTACACCCTATGCCTATCAAGTTCCACCATCCAACCCCCACCCCACCTTTACCATCAGTTTTTCTATCTACAGAGATAGATCTAGTGGAGTTAATAATTAGTAAATCAAATTTAGGTCCTTTCTGTGGCTTGTCTTCTATCCCAGACTTACACTTTCCATGGTCTACTCGATCTGGAATGGTCCAATTTAGTGCCACCGTCCCATAAACTGGCACTTTTCCCTCCCCTCTAGGGTGGGCAGTGCATATCCAACAAGATTTGTTGAGAGCTTGACCAATTTTCTCAGTCATTCTTAATTAGCTGTTCTCTTGCCAAGCTGTGACTACTACTCCAACCATACTGACTATTATTACACTCTTATACATGATTTTGGATCCTGATTTTCAGTGGTCCTTTTTCTTCTGCTGTCCACTGTGGTCCAGGTGCTTTCTTCGGGCAGGTATGATGTATCCACGGTGTAAGTCTCTCTACCTTGGCAGCAGTATGGGTGGTCAGGAGAACTTGGTGGGGTCCTTCCCACTTTGGTTCCAGAGGTGAATCTGAGAGAGATTTAACATAAATGTAGTCGCTTCGTAATACATCGTGCACTTGATCATCTAGGCCTTGTGCCCTGGCACCAAATACCATTTTTTCAATTTTCTTTAATTGCTTCACCAAACTGACCATATATTCATTCAAGACCTCATTCCCCACCTGTATAGAGATTCCCATTTGTACAGTATAAGGTCGCCCATAAAGGATCTCATGTGGGCTTATTTCTTCCTTGGTTCGGGGTTTAGTCTGAATTCTCAAAAGGGCCAAAGGCAGTACTTGCAGCCAGGGAATCCCAGCTTCCTGGCCCAGTTTCACTATCTGCAATTTGATCAGGTGATTCATTTTCTCTACCTGTCTGCTTAACTGCAGTCAGTAGGGTGTGTGCAATTGCCAATCAATTGCTAATAAAGTGCTTGTTTGTTGGACTACCTTGGCAATGAAATGTGGACCTTGATCTGATGAGATTGTGGCAGGGACCCCAAACCTCGGAATTATCTCATGTAACAATACCTCTGTTACCTCCCGAGCATTATTAGTCCTACAGGGCAATACCTCTGGCTACCCCAAAAAGGTATCAGTCAATACCAGCATATACCTGTACCCCCCTTTTCTTGGAAGTTCAGAAAAATCAATCTGCCATTGTTGTCCTGGGTAATTTCCCTATTTGTCGTAGTGAGATTTTTATGGCCCAATTTGGGATTGTTCTGTAGACAGATCTTACATTGTTGGGTCACCTGTTTAATGGTGGTATATAATTTCTGGGCAACTATCTGCTGGACAGAATGTTTGTGTAGTGCCTCAGCTCCCCAGTGGGTTTTTCTATGTTCAGCCATTAGCACCGCCCATAATAAGGCTGTGGGAACAACTATTTTGCCCTGTGGAGTAGTGACCCATTCCCCTTCTCCTATTTGCTGCCCTATATCTTTTATAAGGTTATTATCTTCCTTTGAGTACCTGGGTTCCATATCAATTTGGATTTTACCATGTGGAACCAGGGACTGCAGTTCCACTGGATCTTCCTCTGCTGCCCTTTTAGCCTCTCAGTTTGCGAAAGCATTGCCCATCTCGTTTGGTGTTTTCCCCTTTTGGTGCGCTCTGCAGTGCATAATGGCCACCTTCTCCGGTAGCTGCACTGCTTCTAAGAGTCTGATAATCTCCTTGGCATTTTTAATGCCTTTCCCTTGGCTTGATAATAATCCTCTCTCTTTCCATATTGCTCCATGAGCATGCACCACACCAAAGGCATATTTTGAATCAGTCCATATGTTGATCCTTCTTCCTTCTGCTAACTAACACTTGAGTTAGAGGTATGATTTCTGCATTTTGTTCCGAGGTGTTTGGAGTTAAAGCTCCTGACTCTACTACCTTGTTATCAGTTGTCACGGCATACCCAGCTCTCCGTACTACTTGGCGCACATAGCTACTACCATCAGTGTACTAAGAGTCCTTGGCGTCCTCTAGGGGTTCCTTTCTCAAGTTTGGCTGACTGGCACACACTGCCTTGATGGTTTCCAGACAGTTACATGTTACTGATTCTCCTGAGGTCCCGCTGAGGAATGATGCTGGGTTGACAATATTAGTTAGTACTATCTCTACATCATCCTGTTCCGCCAGGTTGGCTTGATACTTGAGGAATCTTTGTGGTGAGAGCCAGTGCCTACCCTTCGCTTCTAATACTGTTGAGATGGTATGGGATGTTAATACTCTAATTTTCTGGCCCAGAGTAAATTTGCGTGCTTCCTGAACATTTAACACTAGCGCAGCCACTGCCCTTAGGCAGCCAGGCCATCCTTTGCTTACTTCATCTAGCTGCTTGGAGAAGTAGGCCACAGCCCTCCGACAGGGCCCCATGTCCTGGACCAGAACTCCTAAGGCTATTCTGTTTTTCTTATGAGTACAGCCAGAGTGGTTTTGTTGTATATGGCAGTCCTAGAGCAGGAGCTCACATGAGTTCATACTTTTAACAGTTTTAAGGCTCTCCTGGTTTCCCCGTCCCAATTGAGAACACTGGGGTTAGTTTTTAAAAATGCAAAGAGCGGTTTTACTAATAGTCCATAGTTACATATCCACACCTGACACCAGCCTATCATTCCCAGAAATGTGCGCAGCTCCTTAGCAGTCCGTGGTTCAGGAGTTTGACAGATGGCCTCTTTCCTTGCTGTTTCAAGCACCCTCAATCCAGCTGTGATTCCATAGCCTAGGTAGACTACTTGCTGCTTAGCCACTTGGGCTTTCTATGGAGAAGCTCTGTATCCTTTAAGTCCAAGAAAATTCAGTAAGCTTATAGTCCATGCTATACACAATTCTTCTGTTTCTGTAGCTATTCGGAGGTCATCTACATACTGCAATAGAACTCCTTTCCCAGAGTTTATCATTATCCCTTTATCAGCTGAAACTAAGATATTTCTCTAAGTACTGTATTGAGTGTACTTTTTTGTTCCTCTCTTCAGGTGATAACCTTATACTTGTAGTTCACATTTGTATCTGAAACTGACCAACTTACACACAAATTTTTATGAGGAGATTGTCTGAAAAGATTTTAGACAACATAACATTAAAATAATTCAATGAATAATTTGGATAATTTTAGTGTAATATTGTAAATTATTTGATTTTATTGAATTATTTAGTAAAACACTATGGATATATCTACTTCAAACTGGCTGTGCTTTTGGTTTAGATTATATGTGATCAGTGACCAACACATTTTTAAATAGCTACTTCTTTTTCTCAGTCATTAAAATCAAGATTGATAGTGAGCTCTTGATAAAGATTTTTTTCCTAGTAAAGCTAACTATTGCTTTTTTCTACCACCATCTACCATATCTTTTTTTTAAAGATATGCCTTCAGACCAATATATCGGGAACAAGAACTTTGTTAGCTCACCTTGATGGAAGGTTTAAACACCTGTGTGCCAGTACCTTGCCACTGATAGACTATTATATGTATATATGTATATATATATTTATGGGTTTTTGTTTGTTTGATTGATTGATTGGCTGATCTGTTTTGCTTTTGTTTGCTTTCTTCATAGGATTCTGCTACCTTTCATGCAGTCGTATGCTAGGTCAGGAGGGTTCTCCATTACTGGAAAGATTAAAACTGCACTGATTGAGAATGCAATCTATTATGGCACTTACCTGCTGATTTTTGGAGCATTTTTAATTTATGTTGCTGTAAACCCAAAGTTCAATTTACAATGGTAAGGATAATATTGTATCACAGAATCACAGTATCACCAAGGTTGGAAAAGACCCACAGGATAACCCAGTCCAACCATCCACCCATCACAACAGTTCTCATTAAACCATGTCTCTCAATACAACGTCTAAACGTTCCTTGAACACCTCCGGGGTTGGTGACCACCACCTCTCTGGGAACCTATTCCAGTGCCTGACCACCCTTTCAGACAAGTAGTATTTCCTCACGTCCAGCCTGAACCTTCCCTGTCACAGCTTGAAGCCGTTCCCTCTAGTCCTATCACTACTTAGACGAGAGGCTAACTCCCAGCTCACTATAACCTCCCTTCAGGTAGTTATAGTGGGGAGTAAGGTCTCCCCTGAGCCTCCTCTTCTCTAGACTGAACAATCCCAGCTCCTTCATCTGTTGCTCATAAGACCTGTGCTCCAGACCCCTCACCAGC
>PPHD01008123.1:0-21229 GCA_002909625.1 Bambusicola thoracicus | reverse complement strand
ATTAATTTCTTTAGTGCATTTTGAATTCATGGTCACCCTGATGTATCCTCTGGCCACTTCTTTACCTCGCTGTCCCTTTTTCTAGCCCTCCGGCCCACTGTGGGAGGAGGCAGGAGGTGCATAATGATGAAATGCAGTGGTTAGCCTGTCTGTTCGTTGTATCTGCAGATATTAAAGAAAGAACAGTAGAACAGGTTCCCTATGTCACAGTTTCATTAATACTCCCAGTTTTTACTGCTGTTGAAAATTCATGAGGTGTACCAGGCAATTCAAGCCACAGAATCATTTGAGATTTCATACAATTTAAAGACATTACAAGGAATTTCATTATACTAAAGGCTTCTATAAATTTTTCTGTGATGCAAGTATCAGAGGTAAAGTTCGCTGCTAGAAGGCAAAGTAGCCTTTTGGAGAGCCTTTTCTCTTCACTTACTTGCAGTAACAGATGAGGAAACTGTCTTAATAAAAAGCACAATTGAATGCTTTCCTAGTTTGCCCTCTGTCTTCATGAACGAGCATCCTCTACACTTCTCAGCCTCTGTCTCTGAACACTTTCTCCTGGAGGAGATCCCCCAAGAGGATGTAGTTAACAACTCACTCCCAGCTGCTCTCCACTTAATGCAATCAGGGCACTGAGTCACCCTGCATACTCTAACATCATTGTGCCCATCCTGCCCTGCACCTGGTTCCCCTCTCTTGTCTGCACCCCACAGAGCCCCTGGCCAGCAGCCCCCCAGCACCTTCTGCAGGGCAGTCATTTGGAACAGGTCACAGAGAATCTCGGGAGCCACACCGTTAGTGAAGGCACTCTAGCAAACTCCAAAATCAAATATTTAGTCCATCTCATCACAGAGGTTACAAGAGGGAAAAAGAACACATTCTCTTATTTGTGTTTATCTTCGGCCTTTTAAAGACACAGCCCATGGGAAAGTAGCAGATTTCAGAAAGAAAGACACAGCGCAACATCTGAAACAGAGTTAAGCTAGGAGGGGCCCACAGGGTGTTTTCTGAAGCTTGATGGTCCAAATAGTGCTAACAGCAAAGCTGTGGTCTAAGCCATATAAAGGCAAACACAGATGTCTAGATGTCTACTTTTTTGTGTCAAAATATTTAATCACTCAACTCCAACTTTTCAGTGTACTGCAAAAAAAGACCAAGACCATACTGAGAGCATCACTGTAAGCACCACAGCACTGCCCCACTGCAAAGACCCTTCTTGCACCTGAGGGGCATGCAGCCACCATGAACCCAGGTGTGCTCCCACCTCAGTGCTGCTGGGCACTCATACGTCCATCCTTAAGTGTTTCCAGTCCAGAAGTGATGTGTAACTTATGCCTATTGCTGACTCAATAAATGATTTTGGCACAGCTCCATCAAAACCTTTCATTGATAAACAGCACAACTATAAATACACCAATTCCAAACAAAACCACATCTCCTCAGTTATACAGCAATAGCGTAAGTCATAACCACACTCAGACTGAGGTAAGAGCAGGTTGTACCCTTACTGCTGTTTCCCTGAGCATGCTGGGAAGGTCTTTTCCGCTGCTTTCCCACATTCTCAGTCTATCCTGGCAGCAGCCTTTCCCCACGTGCCTCTCACTGAAGCTGACTGAACTTGGGGTGTCACGGGCACCCCGAGGCAGGTGGCAGTGAGTCACTCAGCCTTCTCTCAGCTCCATGAAAACCATGTGCTGCTGGGGCTGTGGAGCCCTCCTGGGAGCCCAGGACACAAAGGGTATTCTGGTTCTTCCAATTCTGGCCCCTGCTAGGAGTTGGGGGAAGAGGCAGAGCACAAACCAGTCCCTCTTCATGCCCACAGAAATGCCACCTCACAACAAAGGGCCGTTTCAGAACCAGGTTTCTGCTGAGCACAATTGTTTGCTTACTGTTTTGAGATCACTTTGCTCTTCATGGTAGGAGCTGTGAAGACGGAGTGCCTGCACCAGGGCATGCCCTTTCTTGGCTGCACGCCTTCCCAAGCCCTGATCCATGCACAGCAATGGCAGACATCCCATAACTTGCTCAGTCAGGTCTTGCTGTGCCAGCCATGGTACTTCCCCTCCCTTCAGCAAATAATCAGTTCTCAATCAATGTCTCCTTAAAGGCAGCAGCCGCTTAGCCAGGAAGGTTTAGCTCCAAACTGATCGAAAATGCTTTGAAGGAGGGGGAGTGGGTGGGAGAGAGATGAGGATTTTTTCTGTCTCAAAATGAAAGCTATGGAAAAGAGTAAGTTAGCAGCAGGAATTTATTTTAGACTCCCTGCTGCAGCGGAATAATAGGATAAAAGAAAACTTGACAGAAATCGGAAAGCTTTAGAAAGAAAGTCCAAGTAACCAAAGAGCTCAACAAACCAGACATCAGCAGGAGCTGCCAGAGAACAAATGGTGCAGGGGGGGGGTTGTCGCAGTGCCCAGGGCTCAGGTGCTGCAGGGCAGCCATGCCTCAGCCTCGCCTCTGCTTTGTGGGCACCGGGCCGGTCCCCAGCAGGCTCTGCATGCTCCTCCTGGGCTAAGTCCTGTCACCTTCGCTCAGGCCATGTTCCCATTAAAATCTGGCCCTGCTTGGACCTCTGGCAGACAGAGCCTTTTGGTGACTGAGATGTGTATTCTGTACTCTGGACTGCGTCAAAGACAAGGAAACGGCTGCTCTGCACCTCTTGCCACCACAAATGTACATCTGCTTGGGCCAGAATAAGGAATCACAGAATCACTAAGGTTGGAAAAGGCATACAGGATCATCCAGTCTGACCATCAACTCACCACCACTAAATGCAGCAGCTTACAGGAAGCCCATGCAATTTCTTGCAGTTGCTCTCCTGCCAAGACACAGATTATGTCCAGAAACCATGACCTGAGCATGAGGCAGCCTGTCCTGAATGCCCAAACCAGGGCTGCCCTCAGGCACAGCCCAGCACTGCACTGCTCTCCCAGTCAGGGCTGCTGGTGCCCACAGGTCGGGCGCTTCCTCTGTCTCACAGCAGTGCCCTCACAGCCCTCCGCCTCCTTTTCCCACAGACAACACATGTGGAGAAAACTGTTTCCACCGATTCCGACGCCCAGGATCAAGTTCAGAGATCCCTTTCCAAATCACTATGAGGTAAAGTAATATTTTAATCACTCCTGGGTTTTCTTAATCAATAGAGGCAACACTTATATGCTGTCCATCCGGCCCTGCCTCCTGTGGAACCGCTGCTGGCGGGAGTGTGGCCGGGCATGGCGTGCCTCGGCAGGGACTGGGGCTCAGCTCCTGGGGCTCAGCTCCTGCAGAGCCCATTTATTTTGTGAAACCAAACAGTGGGAGATGCTCGTGTCCTACTGTTAAGCTGGTTTTAAGCCTTATTGTGTTTGCCGTCGCTTTCCCGGTAAATACATTTGCCTTACAGATAAGATAAAACTCTTCACTGTCTGCTCAAGGAAGTGCTGCTCAGTAACTTGATTTTAATTTGTCTCCTCAGAATAGAGGTTTGATTTTTGGGCTATTATTCCATGATCTGGTCAAGGAAACAGGCTTAAAAGATTAGCAAATAACGTTTGTTTTTAATTAAAGCCATGGGTGTAAAATAACATGACTCAGGGTATCAGAAATAAGAACGTGGGAAATGGCAAATATTAACACTGCAGCCAGGAAATGGGAGCGCACAGAGGCTGTTCTGTCCCCAGTGGCATCTCAGTGCTACCTTCAGTCCTGCTGTTCTTAAGGGCAGCTCGAGGTGAGCAGGAGCTCAGGGCACAGCCCTCCTGCCTGCATGGGATATGAGACCTTGGAGCTGCTTGCTGTGAGCACTCCATTCCTAAATTACAGCATAAACAGGGTGAGGTGCTGACATTACTGCCCCTGTGGGCTTCCCTGCGGCTCACAATGGCTCGCTGCCTAGGCATGGCTGCAGGGGGCTCAGTCAGTGCTGGAGCTCTGCTTGTTTTGCAGAGGGCACGCAGCTGCCCCAGCGAGACGTGGCTGGAGCCGGGCGGCCTGGCCGAGGGCCTCCCCTGCAGCGCTCTGCACGACAACGTCTTCTGAGGCAGCCACGAGGCCACATGCGAAGGACTGCTCGGCTGTGGTTCCAGTACTGTTTGTTCATTCATTGAGAACAACTGGTGTGAGCGGTGTGGAAAGAGCACGGTGGTGCCAGTGGCAAAGTGACAGCCGCGACCCACAGACATGGTGCAGGAGGTTACAGCGTAAGGGGAAAAAAGAAAAAACAACACTTTCCTGGCACATGCCGATACCTTTCCTCAACCCATCTATAAAACATAGCCTGGGAATGCCGTCCTCAGTTATGCATAGCTAAGGAAGTTTGCCGAGGAGCTCCCTGTGGTTTCACCAGGGCTTTCTGATGCTAAAGGAGCTGGGCTCCTCCTCCATCGGTAATTCCAGCTGCCTTCAGGTGAGTATGAAACTCCGAGCCCAGTATTGCAGCTCATTCTTCTTACCTATCCAAGCAAGTTACCAGACCTGCCTGAAGCCACCCAAGCACCTCTGGTCTGCCCTTACCAGCTGCTCTGCTCTTTGTGTACTGTCTGAAGAGCCTCCTGCCCACCCAGCTGCCCCAAGCACGTGAGCATGAAATAGTAAGACAAAACAACCAACAAAACACCAAGCAACGAAGTTGTTTGAAAAGTGCCTAAACATAATGGAGTTCCCAGGTGCTAAAGACTAGAAATAATTATAATAAATGAGGCAGCTCTCATCTGGGTGAAATAGCATGGCTCCATCAAAATTAATGTAGCTCATTAATATAACAATGTTTGTGCCTCAAATGTCTCTACTGCTCGTGATTGCAATGGATTGGAGGTGCCCAGCTTTAACAGTCTGAAAATCAGTATTTCATTAGTAAAATCCTAAAAACGAGATGAAAGAATTCATTTACTGTAATGTATTTCATTTATGTCATGGCTTCAAGTACTCTAATAAATAAGACTTCTAAATATAATTTCACTCCCATTAATGGAAAGGTACTGCAGAGATTAATGCAATACATTTCGGAGTAGTTTGCATTTGAGCTGTGCACTGCGACTGCTCTGCACTTGCAGTGAAAGCCTTCAGCTCCCAGGGCTCCAGCGCTTGGACAGGTAACCACATTTCTGCTACAAGCTTCAGAAGTGGCAGATAAGCTTGGGATTTTCCATGCTGCTGGTGGGGATGCACACCATGGGAAAACAACACAAACAATCGCAGTCTGTTGTTTCTCTTGCCTGGATTTCTGTGCTTTTTCCCCAAAGCCACGCTCTCAGGTGCCCACCACCAGCTCCCAGCTCCCTACCTCTGTCTGAGTGTCACCGCTCCTCCTTCCCCATGCAGTGTTCAGAATCAGAAGCCTTTGCCTGTGCTGCTGGCTCGGAGCTGATGAAACTGCCTGACACGTGGCTGGGCTGAGTGCTGGATGGCCCTATGGTGGCACGGAGACATTAAAACAAGAATTTTTATATTACTTCTTAGGCTGCATTCCAATGACAAAGAAATCTTTTCAAAGCCATGGCTATTTTCGTTGTTTTAATAAATCCCTTTACATTTCCCATAGAAGATGGCGACTTTACAATTTCTTTCTAAAAGCTGACTTGCATACTTTTGGTTTTAAGCATCACTGATGGGCAAAGTGCAGGAACTGGGTTCCTTTGAAGCACCAAAGGAAACACCCAAGATTGGGTGGGCTCCAGTCGCACAACTTACGCTGCCACACTCCAAGAACAGAATTAGAAACACAAAACGTTGCCACAATCCACAAAGACAAGAAGGAAGCGATGCCTTACCTGGGGGGAGGGAAGTGTTTGTTTTGTTTCTGATCCTTTCTTGTATCTTGGTGAGACTCAGAGATGCCCGAGCTGCACTCCAACCGCACCAGGCCTCCATGGAAGCTATGAAAGTTCAGGACTCTACAGAAATAGCTGCTCTCACCCCAACAGATTTACTCTGAAGCGGACTCCTCTGCAGCCCCCCCAGGTGGGGAGGAGCCATGTGGGCAGTGGGTGCTGACATTTGTCATTGTGGGTGCAAAGGGACGGGGTGGAGAAACGCTCCTGGCAGACAGGTATCTTTACAAATGACAGAATATTTATTAACAATACCTTTAAAAAAAGGTTACATCTGCTAGTTCACTGATAAATATCATTTACACCGGGGAGAAAACTACAGCTCTTTTTTTTTTTGTTGTTCCATTTTTCTTGGTTTTGTGGTTTTTTTTTCTTTTTTTTTCTTTTTCTTTTTTTTGTTTTTTTACATAGAAGTAACCATATCAAACTAAGAAAGAAACACAGCTTGAAATACTGACAATATTTCTCTGGTCAACACCCCTGACTTTTACACAAGTGGAATCCTGATTATGCGTTACTGAATAAATATATTTAGAAGGTCTAAAAGTTAACTGTATTATTTTGTAAGCAAAAAAGACAAGTTACAGGCAAATTCAAGCTATCAGGAAAAAATAATAGTAAACCACTGCTGCGCATTTAAACTTGAAAATTTTGTAGAAAATTCCATTGCCTTGTACTAGCGTTATCCCATCTGAGTGAACGTACAAAAGTACCCCGTAGTAACAAACAGTCCTTCTCTGAAGAAGATGATTTTTGCTGTGGATATTGTCGTTTTCTGGCATGCCGCTGTTACGCCTCCGGGTTCCTCTGAGGGGTTCCCAAGAGCTGTGAGCTCCCTCTCCCCACACCGCTGCCAGGCCCCAGTGGGTGCCAGAACGGGGCTGGAGAGGAGGATGACTATGGGACGAGGGAGCAAAGCACGTGGGCAGCGCTGAGCCTGGCTGCACTGCATCTTGGAGCGCTGCTCTCTGTGTCCTCGGAGCAATGTGGGCGCGGGCTGAGCCGGGTTTGCAGAGGGGCCCTCGGGAGACACCCACCGGTACCCAACATCTCCGCGCTACCTCCATTCCTACCCAATTTAATGCTAATTATGATAAAGACAAAGCTATTTCAAGACAGTAAAAATGGAACCTTACTGCGTGATGCCAGAATATCAGCTACAGGTCCTGTAGTCCGCAAACAACCAAAATCTGCATGTTTTGTTTCAAGATCATAGCGTTCTTTCTGAGCACTTGGAGTCTGTCTCGCTGAATCCTCTGAATAACATGGAAAATCGTGTGTGCTCATAGCACTGGGTTCACACAAGGATCGCCGCTCACTCTGAACCCAGTGGGAAGCAGTTCTGCCCCGCGGAGCCCTGTGACACCGAACAGGAAAGTGGCGGCCAATTGACTAAGAACAACGTGGAACTCTCGGTCAGAAAGGAAAAAATCCCAAACAATATTTTCATGATCATGTTGTCCATAGCATTTTATAGCAGAGGAAAAATTAATATCTACATCATATGTTAACTTTAAAAAATTCTATAAAACACTAAATATATAATAAAAAATATGCATATAAGGACATATGTAAACTGCTTTGGTAACATCGTATTACAGATGTTTTCAGTGCATTGCAGAGTTTCCAAGGAAACTTCAGACAAAGCTATATTTGCTTTGAGGAAGTACTGTATAATGCCATTCCTAAAGAAGCATAAACATTTTTCCAGTAGTAAGATGTACTCAAACCACAATATTACTTGGTACTGGGTGTCTTCGAAACAGCTAGCTAAATGTTGCTTATATTATAAACAAGAAGTCCTCTGTGTAATTTTTGTCATAAACTGGACCGAGCTGTGAGCGAGATCATTATCGTGCTGATGGCCGACAGTGTGCAGGCGTTGGAGGTCGAAGAGCTGCCTCCTCTCGCGTATGCATCTGAGCAGAGAGAGAGGGGAGATCAGAAGAGAGCACTGCAAACCCTCAGCCCACAGCCCTGCCTGGCCCCCGTGCCCCACCACCACCCCCTCCTGCCTTCTGAAATCCCCACTGCTGTTATGCTGAGGCTTCTCCCATATATTTCTTTACAATTATGCTACATTCAAGCTGTTATTAACGGCACCAGCCTGGCCCAATCCACATCCTAAAGGACGATCCTAAAGCATCCTACAGGGATGCTCCTGTGTGGAGCCAAATAGAAACTGGCGTGCAGCTCCTGCTCTGCTGTGTCTGCTGATGAGATCCCTCTGCAGGGTTTGTATGGCCACAGCACACAACCAAGGGGAGATAATTCTGATCTCACCCAGGGCTTTTCACATCGCTGTAATTTCAGTGCCACATTCCTGCATTGCAGAGGCAGCTGATTTAATGCAGCTTATAAACTGCAGTATTATTAATGGAAGATGGGACATGGAGATTTTGCAAAAGCAATGTTGAGTAATAAAATACTCTCTTTTCTGTTTGTTCTTCTGCACAACCTCATTTCCCTAAATAAATATTTATGCATCCGACACAGAATGGAATATTGCTATATAGTAGCCTTATAAATTTAAAAGTCTCTGAACACTGCATTTTATATTTTGTTATAGTGAATTGCAGTGAAACAATATATTCAGTATATATGAGTATGGAAGTAGGAGAGCAGAAAATGTGTAGAAATCTTAAACACAACCGTAAGCACTTACGACAGCATTTCTCATAGTTTAACCTTGGCTCAGTCTGGAGCCAGGACCCTGAGCTGGGCTGGTGCTGGATGCTGAATTTCAGCTCCCCCAAGGTATGACACCCAAGCCCAAGTCCCACTGGCTGCTCCTGTGGTGACACAGGGCAGAGGGACACCTGCTCCCCGGCCTTACTCGAGATCTTTGGGATCCGGATCTGCTCGCTGCTGCTGCCATCGCCCCCGTCGCTGAAGGGCTTTATCTCGATGATGTAGTCCTCGTCAAAGGGCAGGGAGAGCTCCACCGAGGTCCTGTTGGTTTCGATCACAGATGCGCTGCTCTGCCTGTTCCACCTGTACAGAACCTGTGGGAGAGTGATGAGGAAGCACAAACAGCAGAAGCACTCACTGCTGTAGGAGCAGTGGTCTGACTGCCGCTCTGCTCACACCTCAGGTACCCCAAATGCACCCAGTGACACCCAGACACACACAGACTGGTCACCAAGGTGCTATCCTGACCCCAGCAGCCATTACTGGCCTCCACAGGTAAACCACTTTTTAAATTCACCTTCTCAGAACTGCAAGTCCTATTAATGAGCACCATAAATTGTGGCATAATTCAGAAGATTTCCAGAAAAGAATAAAAAGCTGGGCAGTGTTTTGCTGTGAGTCAGGAAGGTAACCTGTGAGATAGATTCTGCTTTCTCAAGGGTATGGGAGTCTCTTTCACCTGTTTCAACTGACTTCTTAATTTGCATTTCACACCAAAAATATGTAGGGACGAGATGGTCTGAACTGCTGGGATTCATCTGGGGCTTCTGACTGAAAGCCCCGAGAAATTCCTTAGTTTTGATTATTCAACAGTGCACCAAAGATACTTAGAAGTGAGGGCAGACATGAGAGCTGGCACAAGCGCATGAGTTTGATGCTGCCAAACTGTGGGCTGTGAACAGAACAAGAAGTGTGCCCAGGTCCTTCACTGCTTCCAGCTCTGGTGGAAGTGCTCACATAGCCTGGCCCTGGAGGCACCGGCTGGCATTCACTCACTGATGTTTTCTTTGGGCCAAATTAAACCCTTGTGGAAGGTGATGGAGCTGAATTCTTCCCAAGCTTTCTCTCTGGTTAAATTAAACCCTATTAAAACTGCTACTAATGAGGATTCTCTTTCTTTTCTTTTGGCTTTGCATTCTGAAGAAAATAGAGCTATTAAAAAAGCATTTTATTTATCTGCAATTAAGGAGCTGGCTACAGCCTCTGGAAGGTTTCCACCCAAGGTCCTACTGTAAACCCCAAGCTCAATATAGGATAACAAACATTTCCATTAAAACCCAGTGCAAGAATATGGGGACAGCCAAGGCTCCCTCAGGACTCCCAGTGGGTCCCATTGGATGCTGTGCATGGTCACAGTCCCACTGCCTGTGCTGGCAAACACTCACTTTGTAGCCCCGCACTTCTGACTCATTATCCAGCGCTTTCACTTGGTCCCAGTTCAGTATGATCTTGGAGTCTGATGAGTTCCATATGATGTTCCCGGGGGGCTGACTTGGTGCTATGGCAAAACAGAGAAAGCATTCTGTGACCGAGGAGTGCCATCTGCAGCCAGATCCCTCCCTGCACCCTCCCAGCTTGTCCCACCACAGCTCATGAGCTGATCTGTGTCCCTGAGGTCACAGCAGGTGTGACACTACACTGTCCTCTGGCTGAAAAAGTATGCACTCAAGTGCTCAACATGCCCAAGACCAGAAGAAAAAACCCTCTTGAATGATGAGATAAATACTTAATGTTCCTGCACAGCTGTGATTTCAATTTTGCACGCTCTGCTTGCTTAACATGGAGAAGAGCCTTACCAAAAAATGGCTAATCCTTCTGCACAAAGAAAACAACAAAGAACTATCTCCTAGTTCTTTAGGCTCAGTTAACACCAGTTAACCCCCCAAGGCAGAGCACTGCCCATTGTCCTGAGCACTCACGTGGTTTCTTTGTCGTCACGTTGACCATGGCGCTGGACGGACCAGTGCCAGCAGTGTTGTACGCCTTGACTGCCAGGTGATAGAGCGCATTGCCCTGCAAGTTGGTGACTTTGGCAGATGTTTGGTTACCAACTGTCCTGATCTTTCTCGCATTCTCTTCCTTTTCATCGTGTCTCCAACACCTGACCTGCAAGACAAAGTACGCACTTCAACCCCAGCTACAGGCAGGCAGCACCCTGGTAGTTCCTAGCTCTATGACACTTCTGCCCAAAGAAGTTCTCTCTGTCTCATCTGGGTAAGTCTTGCTGTTTTTTCCACCTCAGGGGAGATGCCAGGGATTAGACATGCTACCTTCTAAACTCAGGGCTGGTACTTCTGACCACTGCTTTGGTCTGAGATGGAAGAAATGACCCAATCTATGGACTTTCCCAATGAAGCACGCTGACGTGAGAGCAGCCCCTCTGGTCATCAACACACACTGGCTGCCCACAGCAAGCTCTGATCTGCATTTCAGCCAGCTATACACACACAGATGTGCCACCTTTTACCTCGGAAGAAAAGGAATGTCAGCATGCTGAAGGAACAAGAGTAAGGCATTGCTCAGCAGGACTACCAGCTGAGCCCCAGTCTGCTCTGGAACTACACCACAGCTCCCTGCCTTACCTCATAGCCCTGTATCCTTCCTTTGTGCTGATTCTCTCGAGGAGGAGCCCAAGAAATTTCAATGTCTGTGGCAGAAAGGCTTCTGGCAAGAACTGCGATCGGAGCTCTGGTCGGCTCTGGGTAGACGAATTAAAAATAAAAGCAGAGTTTTCAATTCTATGTTTAATTAGTCACTAACTTCAAGGGAATTGCATTATTGCATGCGAAAAGAGGCATGCAACAAAAACAAACTTTCCCATTTCAAAACAAAGCCCTGTTAGGCCTGTGCTAGACTGCGCTTCCCCTCTGCAAGAGAAATAATAAATGTCATTACTAAGCTCAACCTAGGATACCATGTACAGTAATTAGGACAAGAGGGAACATTTTCTAATCAGTGGACATTAATTCATACTAAATCTCAGCTGAATTCTTTCCAGATTACATATTGCTTTTCCATTAATATCAAAAGATTTCATTACGATTAATGTTATTTTAATGACTATCAAAAGAATTAATCACGTTGCACCATTTATTATAAATCAGAGCAAGGATTAGGAATCAAAGGATGTCGGTGTGGATGCTGAACCCTCTCTGATCCGTGGATGATGGCAAGGCAGGGAGGAGGGGATGGCTTCCTCACAGTACCTTCCTCTGCTGAGTACACGACCGTCACAGGACTGAAGGAGCCTTCCCCCTTGTTGTTGTACACCCCCACTTTCACTTCGTAGGGTGAGAAGGGCGGCAGGCTCTCGTTGCGGAAAACGTATCTGGAGGCATCTGGAGAAGCCACGACGGTCTGCATCCAGCTGATGGTGCCAAAGGGGCGGAAGGCCACCACGTAGCCAAAGCCACCTCCATTCTGCAGCTCCTCGGGCACGGTCTGTGGGCAGGCAAAGCATGGAGAGGTGGCAAGTTGAGCAATCGCATTTATTTCCCTCTTGCTTCTTGGTCCTTCCTAAGTCGAGGGTTAGCAGCTGGAAGCTCAAATGGACCTACGGGCACCCAAAGTTTCAGTGTATGACAACATTCTGTAATTATGCTGTAATGATGGGCCACTGTCCTATATGTCAAGGGGTTACTTTTGGTGATGATATCACTCTGAAGTCCAAGGCTCAAAAAAAAACCCAAAAACCAGGCCATTAGAAAGATGGTCTCTGGATGTTTATGAGAGCAAACTGACTGTTGTGTTGGAATGCAAATGATATTTTGTGCAAATTATGAGTCAAAGTCATGGCTGATGTTCTTGTGTTTTTGAAACATATTGGAGTATCTGTAGGAGATGCAGCGAAACTAATTAGCCCAATGGAGGAGGAAATTTAGCACATTGAGCTGTGTGGTAAGGAGAAAAACCCATTTATAGTTTTTTAATAACCTTAAAAATATCTCTGGTGATTCATTCTGCCAGCTTGGTCAGGAATAGTGCTAAGTGGAAGTGTTAGCATGTCTAGTGAAGTTCATTATTAGGAAAAATACGCCAGCTGCATCACATCATAACATGAAAATACGAGCAGACAAATGACTAAAGTTCTAGCCCTGGCTGCCTTAAGGAATATTAAACATTTTTCATCACTGCATCTCCTCTTGCTGGCTTTCATTAGCAGCAGTAAAAGCCAGCATGAAGTGCGTTGTGCTAACTCTTAACCATTTGCTGTCACATAACACAGCACCAGGGTAAGGGCTGAGGCTCAGGAGGCACCCTTAGTTTGCAGCACTGCATTCATTTTCCTCTTGGTTTGGACTCCACTCACCTCCCATGTAATGACCAATTCTGACTTGCTCCCACCGCCTCCGCTGACGTTGGCTGGGGTGACTTCAGGAACTGCAAAAGAAAAAAAAAGAAAGAAAGAAAAAAAAAAAGGAGATGCAGAACTGCAGATAGCACTGAAAACGCATGTGGGGATTTTGAAACCAGAGGAGTGTGTTGAAACAAACCAGCTACAGGACTGCTGGCCTTCCTCTGCTGGGTATCGGAAACATTAGCAAATGACTAATTTGCCACAGCAAACAGCACATTAAAAGTATGTCAATAATAGTATATGAAAAGTATGTCAATTAACTTGTGTATTCAGCCTCTAATTGTTTAGTTTAAACATTTATCTTCCATAAAAAGAGCTTTTACATACTTTCCTATTTCACAGCCTGTTCCATTACAGCCTAACGTGGAGCAGGAGGCACGTTCCCCTGACGGACACAGATCTCTGTACCACCGCCCTGAGCCTGCCACTGGCTGTGACCCTTTTCAGCCAGACCAAGTGACAGGGACAGCACCCAGGAGCATTACAGCTCTCAAGACTTGTAATGCATCCTTTAAGAGCAGCTAGGGGAAAAGACTGAACTCCGCTGCCTGCTTCTACTTACGAGCTTCTTCAGTTCTTCTGTTCTCCGAAGGTCTGCTTGGCTCCCCTATCCCAATCAAGTTGGCAGCCACAACTCGAAACTCATACTCGACCCAAGGGTTGAGGCCCACCACAGTGGCTGTGAATGTCCTGCCGTCGATCACCTCTGGAACTGGAGACAGACACAGGTCAGGGGTGCAGAGAAAACCACTACAAGTATTAAAACGTCCTGTTGGATGCCCTTAGCAGTGAGGGATTAACACAGATACAAAGCAAATGAGGACTGTCAAACGTTTTCTCATTTTTAATATCTTACTAATTGCTAAAGGCAGAGCATTAAAACGCTGTGCTTTTAGCACAGAAATTCCTGCTATTAAAAAGTTTCTCGTAAATGGCTGATTTCTGAAAACAAGGTGTCAAGACAACGGGTTTACAAGTTCTTCTTTTTCTCCTTTCAGACTGCACTGTTCCCTCTGTTTAATGGTTACTGGAATGGAATTAACCTCTGGTGGAATGAGCAATTACATCATGGGATTTTTCCCTCTATCAGGAAAATAATTCTACTTAAAGATAGGCCAGATGACATGGGCTGTCCCTGAGGGATGTCTTTATAGACCACAATTACTGCTGTATATCTCCAGCGTGGCAACAAAAGATAGGAATTCATTCTGTTTTCCCTTAAACATTCATGAGAAAAATGGATGAGTAACAGCACTGACTGGAACCTAAATCTTTGGGTTGCCAGACTTGAAACCAGTTAAGAAGAGCAGTGTCCTGCAGCCAGTGAAATCACACTGAGAGCAGAACTGTGGCTCAGCAGTTCCCGATGGGCTCCTTCTCCAGGAGCCCAGCTCGGTGGGTCGGCGCAGCCCTTACCTGTGCTCACAGCCTGCCAGCCCACTGAGAAGGGCGTCCGGGCCTGCACCACATACATGGTGATGGGGCTGTGGTTGTCTGCTCCCGGCCTCCAGGACAGCTGGGCTGTGGTGTCGGTGATCTCATCGATCGTCACGTCCTCGGGTGGGCCTGGAGGACCTGTTAGAAACATTGCAGGAGGGACTGCTTGAAGTTGGGTGCTGACTGTGACCTTTCTGCCCTGCAGGATGCCTCTACTAGAGAAATGGCCTCTCTCTTGCATCACGTGGCCATGTCCATCAGTAGTGGTACCTCTCCCCAGAGTGCTGCTTCACAGCAATCTCTCCTCTTCACTCATCCAGTTTGATCTAAAATTATTCTCAAATGATATTAAGACCAGAAAATGCTCAAATATCTAAAATGCCCCGCAACTTCCAGTGCCCTGACATTATAATGAAACTTTTAGCAGGTATAGCCAGATTTAATTTCTATGAAATTCAAGTTCCGTTATTTTGCTTGGCTAGGGGGAAATCAATCACACAGTGCAGCCTTGTTCAACTCCTCCAGTCCTTCCACCCCAATGAAATTTCATTGCATCCTTCACAATTTACTCCTCCTGCTTGGCCAGTACTGACAAAACCCATCTTCTTGTCTTGGAATAATGACGGTTACTCCCAGCATTCCCAAATATACTGCTTAGCAGCATGCATGGCATGATGGCAGACTAATTTAGAGATGTTCATGCAGGTGCTATCTCAAGGTCAACAGAGGGGAGAGAGTCTCTGGTACCTTCATACAGTGACCAGAGGAGACAAGAAGGAATGAGCAGCTGCACCTTGACTCAAGTAGATGAGATAACCAGTTTGGGACCAGGTGATCTTTCAGCAGGAGTACAAATCCCCCAAATGCACGGCACTTCTGAAACCAGGCATGGGTTTAACAGCCTTTCCCTAGGGCTGCATCACATTATCTTGACATAGCTCAACTGACTAGGTACTTATAAGAACTTACAACATCTTTTATGGAAGCTCTATTTATGCAATAGCTATTTGCTCCCCCTCCAGTCTCACAGCCCAGGGATATTTCCCAATGTTATACAGTCAGTGGCACAGTGCAGCACACCTCCTGGTGCAGCCATAAGACCACCAGAGACATCCCTGCTGCTGCTTGGAGGGAAGGACAAGAGTGGTATTTTTGCTGTCATCAGCAGCCTCTTTCTTGTGAGAATTTCATGTTCTTCCTGTTAGTTTGCAGAGCTAACGCTAAGGAAATTACCTAATTGAGGTTCTCACAGCAGGCTGTTTTGAAATGTGTGTACAAAAAGAATAACCAAAACTGTGTGTTCTGACTGTCACACGATGTGGCCATAAACCTTACAATAGTAGATGAAAAGAGACCTTCAGAAAAAACAAAGCAAAGCAGGTGGCCCAGCTTTCATAAAGAGAGAATTTCTCACTTCTTTTTCATGTGCTCCTACTTGTGTTGAGCTGCCTAAGATTTTTTGGTACATGGAAGACTTGGAAACTATAATTCCACAGTTTGGTTGAAGTTGGAATAAACCTCTGGATCCACATAGTGCATCCCCTGCTCAAGCAGGGACAGCCAGAGCAGGGTGCTTATAAAGCTTATCTTAAACTTTTGGGCAGGGAGGACAAATTCAAAATTGGGATGGAGGAAAACAGGGCAGGACCCAGCTTCATGCTTCTCAAAGCTCACAAGCAGGAAAAATGTATAATGTTTTTTTTGGTAAAGATTCAGACTCAGGTTAATTAATTGCATCTCCATTAAAGTCATATTTAACATCATCTATGCGTGGTAATAAATAGAACAAATTGGTGGAGTTACCAAATCATGTTTATTGTAGAAAAGGAACAACTGTAAAGGAATGCAATGAAGAAGCTGGAGATGATTTCTGCTGCTGAGTCCAACAAATAAATGCGCTCAGCTGGTGCAAGTTTTGCATTCAGGACACGAATGTGTACTAGTGTGTTTCCTTGTGCTGTGTGCTTGTTGTACGAGTATGCATATATGAAAGCAGCTTTATATATGTTGCTTGAAAATGTACTGTGAACCACAGCTTGTACTTCGAGCTTATTTCTTAGATTAATTACAAGATGCTGTGATCCTAATGAATGCCTCTGAGCCCAGGAATTGTCTTACCAGCAGCAGAAGATAAGAAAGAAATTTTACAACAACAACAGTAACAAAATTCAAATACCTCTTACAATCAGGTCTGCAGCAGCAGATAGCTTGTCCACACTTGTTTGTACCATGCAGACGTATTTCCCAGCATGCTTCAGCTGGATGCTTCTGATCATCAAATCACCAGCTGAATCCTGCTGATAAAGTAGAGAAAAGTGGTTACAATTACTTTTTAATGAGCGCTAAACATCATTATCACATGAAGGACACTGTGACTAATGGATTTATTTTACACTGGCTGATGAAAACATTCGTAATGCAAGCCGTGGCCTATTAAAATTATGTGAGTCTGCCTTGAAGATAAGAGCGGGAGCACTTCTACAATTATGGCTTCCGCAAGGGGCAGGGGAGCCAGGTTTGGGTCCGTTAAGCAGACTCCCCATTAAAACAAAGTGACAGCCTTTGCAGGTTTGCCTCGATTCTTCCTTCAACTCTCTGGACATCTAATTTATAGCCTCTTTGCCATTCAGATGTCTAAGTTGTGTCAACATCTATTTTGTAAGTGCAAACCAGACCAAATTATGAGACATCTGCAAGAGCAGTCTGGTGTTATGGCCAGCATTTTGATTGCCTGGAGTTTCTGTACTGAAGATCATGAGAACAGCACTCTCCTAGGAAATCTTGCATCACCTAACAGCGGTAATTTGTTTTCCAAACGCCAAATGCATGTCTGATTAACTGTTGAATAGAACTAATTATGTTTCTGTATGTATAGGAAGCTCTGAACTCTTTCTAAATTCTTCTCCAGACACAAAGCATTCAGTACATTAGAAATCTCAGGGTAACCTTGTGATTGTGGCTTTCAGACCAAAGAATATTAATACAGTTTGTAATTTTAGCTTTGCAGCCCAATCAAGCACAGTCACAGGGAAGAGCTGTCACTGCTGATGTGCACCCTAGGCAGAAATCTTTACATGCATCTTATAATGATTTTTTTTTTTTTTAAGGGATAACAGCGAAGCTTATAAATTGCATTTCCTTTTATTTTCAGCACCAAATTTACTCTTGACAAACGCAAAGACAGACTGCTCGTGTGCCCAGAACCTGGCATGGTGTGGGACTTTGTAAAGCCTCCCTTGGGGTAACATGCGACGCTCCCTTCTCATCTGTCCTCTACCTCTGCTGAAAATGTATTACAGTTTTCTTCTTCTTTTGCTTCTTCTTTTTCTCACACCTGACTCTGCCAGCTATCAGGCTTCTGTGTGTACGATACTTAAACCTCAAACAATTCAAAACATTACAAAAGTTTGCAGCATCAGTGGGTACAGCCTGGATTGTCTGTAAACAAACAAGTAACAGAACCCAAAGACAACAGTGTGTCATTGCCAGGATGGGCACACAGATAACACTGAGAAGAAACGTCACCTCCAATGGTCAGTGACATCTGTAGCACAGTGAATATCCTTTTGCATAGAGGAAAAATACTTCCTCTAAGCATGTGGTCACGGGAGAAAGATACGGTCACGTACATGAGCCAACCCCAGTTTCTGTATAAATACAAAGTTCTACAACTGTTAACATTTTGATTATTTTTTTTTCCTTTTTAAACTATTACGGGCTTCTTCCCAATGGGAAAAGTGAAATGGTAATTTTTTGCAAGGAGAAAATGCATTGTAGGTCTTCTGACATACAGTTTGCTGCAGTGGTAAACCATTATTCATGCCATCAAACTCAGGGCATGTCATTAAGCAATTATAACAATCCTGCATCAACTGTGGCCAAGCCGTGTACTGTCAATGCCTATTTTCTCAGTCTGTGAGACACAAGATAATGTCTCCTAGTGTCAGCTTAGTGAAATACAATTCTCCTCCTGGCACTGTGTTACCTGCAGTTATTTCTGTGACTGCTGATGCAAGAGGAACCCGTTGGGGAGACTGCTTTAGAATTGATACTTACCCCTCCAACTCTTTCAAAGTGATCCCCATCTTTTTCAAAGTCTATCAGATGTCCATTGAATGACCAGGTAAACACGATGTCGAGTGAGTGATCATGAGACACCTGGCAAGGCAAGACGATACTTTCTCCAACAGTGACATCCATGCTGAAAGGTGACACCATAACCCGCGTTGGATCTACAAATGAAGAAAACGGGGGGAAAAAATATTAATTCTTTCTTGAATTGAGACAGATGTGGAGCTGAATCCACATCTCCATGCAATCCAACCCAACCTCCATCCAATCTTCACACAATATACCGCAATTACAGCATTGACACCGGAGTTTGAAGAAGTCGCAGTGGTCACTCCAGAAGATCCTTAAGGCAATATCTGAACTACTACATCTTTGATTTTATCCTGATATCTTTCACTTTTTAAAATGTATCTGTTTTTCTCTTTGAGGAGGGCCCACACAAAGAAAAAGTATAAACAAGTGATATCAACTGAACCCTTCATAAGATGCAAACTGAAATTGTGCCCCAGCAAACCAAGCAGAGGGGTTTTGGGTGAAATGTGGGTCCTGTGTGTCATGCCCAGCTGATGTGGGTAGTCAACCGACTCCTCTTTTAGGACCTCGGTGGTCATAAACAAGAAGTCACTGACCTGATGATCTGCAACAGAGCAAATAGTTTGGGGGGATGCAGTAGAAGAAAGGTGAGAATCGGTCATTTTCTGAAACATGATATTGACAGAGGAAAGTCAAAAGACTGCAGGTATCTGTGATGTGGGAAGTTCTGTCTGTTATATACCAGCTCCATCCTGGGCTTTGGGACCAATCCCTTATTCACAGTTAAGAGTTCGCCACTGGTTTACTTGTTTGTTTTTAACTTTGGCCGTGCAGTGCAAACAAAATGGTGCCATAGAAAGATGAGCCATGACACATTATGCAGACTTCAGCCCCTCATCTGTGCCCATGAATTCCCTCTGCCTCTAAAGTTAACATTTGTCTTTCATTTCTGTTGACAAAAATGCTGTATTTTTTTCAACAAGGCCTCAGAGGAAATGAAAAGGAGAAAAAATATTGCTTAACAATGAGACCAAAAGCCTGAAAATCTTATACAGACGGATATTTTTGCTTATTCCAAAAATCTATTCTGCACAGCTGTCATGGTAAAATAATACGGGCATTATTCATTCTCCAGTATATGAAATAAAAATCTTAACTACTTCACCCAGGGACTCCTGGACAACTGCTTAATTCTCTGCTAAAATAGTAAGGGTACTGCAAAAATACACGTGCTGGGCAGAACTTTTCACTTCAAAAGTCTACAGAATTAGTGAAGAAAGATTTCACCTCCAACTCAAAGAGAGCCTTCAGATCAATGTTTAAAATGCTTCTGAAGGACATGATTCTGAGATGCAATGAGTGCCTCCCACACTGCCCTGAGCTCCTACACACACCCCACAAAGTACCATGCGCACCACAGTGTTCAACAAGAACCAGCAGTGAGGTTCTGCTGTGGATAGCCCTCGTCTCTCTGGAATTTTCTACAAGAAGTGAGAAGTCTACACTGTAGATTTGATTCTTCCTGCTGAAATACACAGAGTTTATAAAAACTACAAAGAATGAAACGTGGGTGTTTGCTAACGACCTGTTTCCCAGAGAAGCTTAGCATAGCTCCTGTGGAAGCTGCAGGGGATGCAAGTGCCCAGTGCCTTTGAAAATCAGGCCCCCAGGTTTCAATCCAATCATGTCAAGAAGCATTGTGATCTTAGAATTGAGCATAGCAGGTTAGAGGAGCAGCTGATAAGGCACAATGACAAATGACACGCAGCACAGGCTCTGACCCCAGCCATGCTTGGCGTCCCCTGCATCGCCCTCTGCAAATCACCCCAAGGAGAATGCTTACCAACCCTTTCTCAAGGACTGGAAAAGCTGAAAAACAAAACCACCTCCTTGCCTTGGAATAACCTGAACAGAGCAGCAAATGGAATATGTTATTCAGAAGCCAACTGAGGGCAGCCCAGGATAGGCACACCTCTGTGGTATGTAGCCAAGCAATAACCAAAATTATTAGGTTTGCATTCTCGAAATCTGCAACATCAGTCTCCTTTTAAATAACAGTGAGTGCTTTATCAATACCAACGTTATGCTGTCAGTTGCTGTCTGAGGGACGGTGGGCCCCTACCAAAAGAAGCAGCAGCAGTCACCTCCCCCAGAACCATCCCAGCAAGGAGAAGAGGGAGTGTGACTGCTCCCTTTATTACCACTGAGTTTTTGAAGAAGAAATAAGTGAATGCTGAACGCCAAAGGGAGTGCTCCCAGGGGATGAAAAGCTCCTCACCATCAGGGTGCAGAATAACCTGGCTTTCAGCCCGGCTTGGCTGTGCTGTGCACCCCAGGCTCAGGGTGCAGCGTGCCCCCTGCAAGGCTCTGGCTCTAGGTGTCACTGATGGCTCAGGGAAGCAGGGCAGCTCCCTGCTGCCTCCTTGCACATCAGCGCTTTCTCCAGTGTAGTTTCTGTGTTTACTGTGGGAAGAAACACGTGCTATTCTTTCTACACACAATTTTCCTTGCCTGCCAACAAGCAGACCCTCAGCAGAGCAGATCTGTGCCAGGACAGCTCTGCAGCACCTGAACATACAGGGATCACTGCAGCTCTCCTTACCCACGTGCGTCCTCAGTGGCATCCCTTGCTGTTATTGCTGCAGTGCAGTGAGAATTCACTATATTTCTGACTCATTTAATGCATTTGGGGGTTTGGAACTACATGATCTTTAAGATCCATTCCAATCCAAGCCATTCCATGATTTGGCTTACAGCAGCAGAGATCTTCACAAAGTTTTCTTGCTCGCTTTCAGTTTGGAAGAAGATACAGAGCTGAGAAGCATTTCCC
>PPHD01008122.1:0-22127 GCA_002909625.1 Bambusicola thoracicus | reverse complement strand
AGCACGAGGCCGTAGACGGCGCCGCGGCGGCCCGCAGGATGGGCGGCAGGGCCGGCTTCTTCGAGGTGGGTGCGGGCGGTGGCTGTGGCTGTGCCGGGGGGTGAGCCCGCAGAGGCGGCCGCCGGTGAAGGGGCGGCCGGGAACCCGGCGGCTCCCGAGCAGCCTCATCCGCAGTGAAGCGCCGGGAGCCGGAGCCACCGCTTAGCGGTGCGGCGCGGAGGTTCCGGGCTCCTCGCGGGATCCCGCGGGGCGGAGCGCGCGGTGGGCCAGCCCGGCCGCCTCGGGCGGTGAGACCCAGCCGCGCCGGGCGGTCCGGGGGCGGCGAGGATCGCTCTCGGCCCCCGACGTCCCCGATTCCCCGAGCCTTCCGGCCCGGCTCGGCGCGGGGTACGGCTGCCGGGCGGCTCCCGGCGCCCCGTTTCGGGGCTGCGTTCGCGCTCTGCGTGGGAAGCGCGGGGCCGCCGGCAGGCGCAGCGTCCGTTCGGCTCCTTGTGCGTGCGGAAGGTGCGGGGCGGGACGGACCCGGAGAGTCGGAAAAGCGCCGTGCCCGCTCTCCGCTGGGACGAGACCGGCTAATGCAGAAATCCCCCTGAGTGCCTGTATTACACAGCGAGGCGGTGCCGGCGCAATGCCGACTGCCCTGCGGTTCTGCGGGCTCGCGCTTGGTGTTCTCCGGCACGAGACTCAACTACAAATGAACTTTTTCCCCGAGCGAAATACACAAAATAACGAAACAGTTGTTACTGTAACGTTAACGGGGTCTCAAACAAGTGAGAAGAGCCTGCTTCTCCACGGCCTAAAAGTTGAGATGTTGCTTTTCAAAGGGATGAAAGTTTTTCGGATGTGGCGCTCGGCACCCCGAGCTGTGTGTAGCCGCAGTGGCAGCCCGGTGGGCGCCCTCTCGGCCTTTCCCCTGCAGTGCCCCATTTTTAGGTAAAGTGCCCAGCCTTGTCACTGCCTCCCGCACTGCTGACTGCTGCTGCTGTCCCGGAGTCCTGAGAAACCCAGCCGCCGGAGCAGGCACGTGGCTGATGCCTCCTCGATGTCCTCAGTGTCTGACCTGCAGGTTCGCTCTCCTGCTCCCGTTGTACTGAGCTTCATAACACCCATTACCCTAAGGCATGGGCAGCGTTTTTACCTAATTTTGCAGATGGAGAAACATGAGAAAGTGGAATGATTTGTCCCACCCCACAGGGCAGAACAGCAGCAGCAGAGACTGCTCTTTGGTGTCTAACCAATACCCTACGTCCAAGCAGTGCTAATCCAAATTCGGACGTCTTGTGAATTTACGTGTCAGCTTTGTGTGTCCCAGTCCTTTTCTCTGCACGGCAGATAGTGGGCAAAAGCAGATGTGCCTAAAATCATGCGGTGTGCATCAGAGCGGACCCAAGGTGCAGCATGCGGACAGGGCGGTGCAGGGTGCTGTTGCCTATCACTTTCTGCACTGTTCTCCCCACTTATTTACTTTTTCTTACAAGTTCAAGATAGCTCGGTGTGCTGAATTGCACTTCCTCGGCAAACATCCGAAACTGAGTTATCAAATACAGAAGGTAAATGTCCCGTCCCTCCCAAGACTTCAAAAGAGAAAAAAAATCTCTATTGATACCACAAGTGGTAATATTCCCTACTTTGGATTAGTGTGCAATTCTACACTTATCTCTGTACTTCTCAAAACCGTTTGCCCTTTATTGCTTCTCTGTGGTGCCTCCTTGTAAGAGTTACAGAGCACTTTGCAAACACCAAACTCCTGCTGTCTGACTTTCTTCTAATATGACAGTTACAGATTTAGCAGAGATTTAGCAGAGGTGGAATATTCCTGTTTTGGGGCATTTTATCGAGCCCAGTATGTAATCAATTCCATACTGAGTATGTGAGAAAGTCCTCTCCCTCATCCATAAGTGGACCTACAAAAAGACGGGTGAGAGCGGAGAGTGTCTGTTAGTTCTTTAATGAGAGTATTTCTCACTGCTGCTAAAGACTTCAGAAGTAGGGGATGTTGTATTTACGTGACTTTTAAGAAGCCAGTGAAAGGTAGATGCAGCTTTGGAATTACCTTTAACTTCTTTCTTTGAATTGGCTGTGTTCAAAGAGGTACCAAGAACTATGAACAACAACTAAATTAAGCCCAAGTATGCTGGATCTAATAGATCAGCGCCAAAAAGTCCGGGCTGGCTGAGTGATTTGCCTCTACTTAAGAGACGTCTGCATTAGAACTGATAGGTGGTCAGGTCCCCTGCACTCCTAGACCCATGTCTAGATGGCTGCCTGCATACTTCTTGTTCTGCAGTAGTGCTACAGTGGGTCTTGTTTGGGTGCTGGTATGTTTCTCATTTTGTCTCACAGCTATTTTATCACTAATAGCTCAGAAGAAACGTAGCAAGAACTGCTGCTGTTCAGAGATGTGTGCATGCCTGACAGTACTGCACCTCATCATTTGGAGAGATTCACTGCTCAGGATGTAGAGATCTATGATAGTGACTGGTTTCTAGATAACTGATGCTCTCTAGGAGTGCTCATTTATCTACACTGATTAGAAAATAACTCTTCTGACCTATTTTAGATGTGTTTCAAAGCTTACAGTATGGTTTATCCTGAAAGTGCCAGCTTGTCTCCTTTCCCTACAAAGGGTTTATATGAGCTGCTCAGACGTAAATATCTGTAGCGCAGAGCTCTGAAGTTAGGCTGATGAATTCTACTCTTTTTCTGTTTGACAGGTTTAGGTCTTCAAAAGCATCACATGTAGCAAAAATAGAATGGTCCTCTGTCTTCCTAGAGGAAATATGCTTAAGCAAATACTGTAGAGAATCAGTGTCATAAGAGCTTCAGTTGTAATTTTGCTTCCTTAACTGGTTTGGACAGAAAATGCCTTTTGTAAGCAGTACTAACCAGAAATGTTTTGGAGTCTTCATTCCCTGAGGATAGACTGAGCTGACATATGCAGTACTGCTAAAAGCAATAATGTACTGCCTCCCTCCTCCCCCCTATCCTTGCTGGCATTTAAAGTTTCTCCCCCCTCTGACTGTGATGAAAACCTTCTGAATGCAGGGGGATGGCTGCTGCCTGGCCAGCATTGCTGAGATGTCGCAGCTCCTGTTACAAAGGCTTCTTCCACTCAGAGCTATGCTGTCTAAAGCCTCATCAAGTAGAGACACCAAGAGCAAGTGCCAAAAGCAGGACTGCAGAAGATTTTAAGATTCTCTATGCTCCAAGAGCTGCCCAAGCAACACCAGGCCACGTGTGAGATGTTTGAACAGTCATTTAAAGGGAGACTGCTGAAAATTGCCCTGCCGTTCTAAAGTGTCATTTGCTTTCACAAGTAGCACGTACAATCATCGTCACAGAAAGAGATGAGAATATGGGGAAAAACACTCTCCCTTTGTCTTCTCTCATCACTTCTCCGTATCTCTTAACACTTTATACAGACAGTTGTGCTGCTTTATTTAAGAGATGGGCAATTTGTTCTTTTTCTCCATCGAACTTGAGAGAAAAACTCTAAATTTTGTAAAGGGAAATGTGACAATAAAATGTGACCTGGCAGGGAGTACCCGGAGCCATTCAGGGTTTGAAGGCTGCTTTTGAAATCAAAAGTCTTATTTTAGAGAAAATAATGGACTTCTTTGGAGTGTATTTTATAAAGTGGATGTGAGTACTGAGTTCAGCTGTCAGCATAAGAGCTCCAGGCTTCCCACACCTTCTGGTCTCCACACGTTGTCAAAAGTCAGCAAACCCCATCTTGATACCTCTGGATTAAAAGATAAAGAAGTACAACTCTCCCCCTTCAGTCTCTTCTGTTCCATGTTTGAAACGTACCCTGGATTTATGTTTTGACACCCATCCAACAATGATTCATGAAAAGTAGTAATGCAACTATAGATATTGAAGTTCAGTATTGCAAATCACAGTACTGATTCAAAGAAATGATTGTGTTTTCACAGAGAATTTGTAAGCCTCTTCTACCCGAATATTGTCGTTGTGGCAAATAATCACTATGAACTAGAGCCCTGAGCTAGGGAAAATCTCTTTTGCACATCTAAAAGTCTATGAAGTACTGTTGAAAAACCTGGATATCTGCTTAGTATTGCATCAAAGCTGACTTAGATTCTCAGATGGAAGCACTCCAGCCTGCTTAATAGCGACAGTGATACTCGGTGAAAGATGCGAGTCTTCAGCATGACTGGGAAATTGGCAGTGTGCAGCCCTGTGTTAGCCAGTGCAAGAAAATACCCACTGAGTCAGAATTAACTGGTGCAGGTCACTTTCCCATCTTGTGTATCCTCTTGAAAGATATTATGATAGCAAAAACTGGAAAGCTTTCATAGTCTTTTGAGTGAAAATTCAGTGTAATAACCTCTAACACACAAACCTCTAACAGCTGGGTGTTTTGTTGTTGCTGTTGTTTGTTTGTTTGTTTGTTTGTTTGGAGAGGGGACAAAAATTCAGCCTCCCACTCCAAGGGAACAAACCTTTATTTTCCTTCCTGACTATGCTTACAGACTCTTTCAATCAATTACATAAACGGATTTAAATGGATTTCTCTTTCTGGAGGATGACCGTTTGTAGCCCTATACCCGTTACCATTCACAAATGGGTCCAAATCAAGAAAGAAAAACAAGCTTGCCATGCAATCATGTTAGGCACCCAGCTCCAAGAGTGGTTATGACAGTTTGCTTAAGCTATCCATCCAAGTTTACTTCAACTCCAGCCCTTCACTGGGTAGTGAAGGCATCAGCTGCAGGGAAATGATGAACAGATTGACAATGGAAGGATGCAGTGCTTAAAGCAATCCAGAAAGATGGGGATTTAGGATTTCTTTTTGGTAGAAGATTCCATCTTTTTTACTGGAAAACATTCCTGTCCTTTCCTGTCTGTACTTTTTGGTCTCCTGAATCCTTTATTCCTTGGTGGCCCAGATTCTATGAGGGTTGGTAATGGCAGAAGACAGTCTAAAGCAGATTTCCACTTCTTGGCAGTGTGTCCAACCATTATAAATAAAGCATGAAGGACTGCATCACCACCTTTGCAACAGCTTAGTTTCGTTCAGAAGTAATTTAAATGCTGTGTTTTGTGCTGATCTTGGAGTGAAGATGCTACTGGATCAAGGTCCTTAAGGATTTATATGCAAGCATGCCTAGCTAACAAGTCTGAAACAGGTGGAAGAAATAAAAGGATACCGAGTTCCAGATGATTATTCTCCTGGGTGTACGTAGGAGCAGAATTTGGGAGGCTGAGGAGTAAAACACCTTGTGTGTGTTTTGTGAACCTGTGCATGTTAGACATCTGCCTTATGAAAGAGAAATTGAATTGTCCAAGTCTCACTGCATCTCCTTTATTAAACTAGGTGAAATAGTAATAAGATGCTAGTTCCATGAAATAGGAGCTCTTCAGAGAGGTAAGGCTTTATGTAGTTGGGCTACTGACAGCATAATAGCTCTAAATAGATGATGAAATTTGGCTTTGTGGTAATGACTGAAAACTATGGCGGTTTCCCCTTGGCTTAACTCTAATGACGTAAAGAAAGTTATTTCCAATGTGCTCTAGTGAGAAATCACACTGAGGCATGTCTGCTTCCTTCATGAAAAACACAGTATTCCAGAAAATTCTAAGAGAATAGTGAAAGTGGCTAATACTGTAGGAAAAATAAAATGTTAAGAAAGATATAATATTAGGACTGTGGCAATCACTGATTTTTTTTTTTTTTTTGGTGGTTAAATTAAAGGAACTGCACTTATATAAGCAGTCCAATAGTTCAGGGATAATTAATTCATTTTGTGTAGCTCTCTCTTGGGCTGCTTTGTTTCCAGGCTGTAAAATAAGCAGTTTTGGGGTGGTTTTTTTTTTTTTTTTTTTTTTTTCCTAATTTAAAAATAAACCAATACAATATATGCTTATGTCAGTGTTCAGAAAATCTCTCTGAGATAGAGTTTGGAGTTTACTGAATCTGCTGAGTATGAATGACTGCAAATAAAGCTTCCAACATGCAGAAACCTGATGTGTCAGTATTTCCTTCAAAGTTATCACATTGCTTTTGAATATCTGTTGATGCTTAAGCATCAAGCAGGCTCTAAACTGGGAGAATTTGATTTATTGTATTTTTGTAATCCTATTAAAGCGACACCATCTTAAAAAAAAATATCAGTTTGCTCAACCATTTTCCCCCTGTGGATAAACTTTCTGACCCTCTGAATAAAAGACTAACACTTGAATGTAGTTTTCTTGGTTTTTATCATAAATTGATTTCTTTGATCTTGACCTGTCCTAAACAATAATTCAGTTTTTTTCTCTGCCTTTTAAGACACTATCAGTCTTTGTTCCTTATTCATGAGAACAAATTTGTCTTCTCAGCATTGAAGGTATGTACTTGTAGTCAGTTCTAGAAGCGTTTTAACTGACAGGTATCTTGCACGAATCTGCCTATTGATTAAATTCTATTCAAAATAGCTTTAGAGAAGTGGTAACTTAAAATGCTTTCAAACATTCACCACATAAGTGATCTGCAAGTTACACACGCTAGTGCAAATCGACTGTCAGTGTCCTATTCTGCTAAACACTTGAAGAACACTCCAAAATTAAAATTCTCTCAGCCATAAATTTCTGTTTAAAAGGGCTGGTACCCATCAGTAAGTGTTCCAAGAACAGATTGCTGGGTATCCAAAGACTGTTGCCAACCAATACATTAACTGACTTGGTGCTGTGCCCGAAGACTGGAAACACTGTGTTCAGAGCTATCTAGGTTCATGTGGCTGGCCATTATGTTCAGAAAAGATAACATTTCTTAGTTTGGATCAGTCTTTTCTGTCTGTTATGCAGGGAACAGCTAACTACTGTGGGGACATTTTGTCACAGATAAGAGGCATGATAGTTAAAGGAAACAGTTACCTTGCTTTCACTCTGTTGTCACACAAATTTCTGCAGGCTGGAATGGCATCTACTGTGTTCTTGTGTTCCTTTCTCTGAAAGGGGAAAGCATCTATGATATTTGCTTAGATCCTGAATGTAACTGATAGTAACTGAAATATTTCCAGTTCAGGAAGGACTGTCTGAAAATACCTCACCATTGAATAACAGAGGTTGCAAGGGACTTGTGGAAGTCATATAGTCCAACTGTTGCTCAAAGCAGATGCAACTAGATCAGACTGCACTGGGTCTCATCCAGCCCAGTTTTAAATACCTCCAAAGACAGAGATTCTACATTGCCTCTAGGCTACATGGTCAAATATTAGGCCATTTTCTTTGTATCTGATTGGAATTTCCCGTATTGAAGCTGTCGATACAGGAAGTGACGCCAGTTTGGCACTTCAAAGGGACATCTTGCAGTTAAACCAAATAGGAATACAGAAGATCCTGGATGATTCAGGTTTTTTTATGTACTGATTCCAATGGTTCACAGAAATACCAGAATTTCTGCAGAGCTACTCCCAGGAAGAGCACAGAGCAAAGGAAAATGTTCTGTAATTTTCTGTCTGGCCTTGTGTAAAATGAGAGTAAACTAGTTGGAAGGGTGTAAGTGGCAAAAAGATGGCCGGACCGCTCTGTAATTGGCCTGGAGAGGACTTCTCTAATATGAACACTGAAAGTCATAGAGTAAAATTGCCTGCGGAGAGAGATTCCAATCCAATATGCACATGCTGTCCGTGGGTATGGGATGAGGAGGAGGCTTCTAAATTAATCACTGCTGTAGTCAGTAGGGCTGCCCAGTGGTGTTCTTTGATACAAAAACTTTGAGATATGCCAAAGGTTCCAATAAACCTTGTAGCAACTCAGCATTACAAGGGACAAAAATCTATTTACAGCTCCCAAAGTACCTGTTTTGTGGGTTGTGAGAGTCAGAATGCTGTAGGTCAGTACTGCGCAATTCACTTTCTTTGCTTTCCTACAGAGATCTTCCACAGAGGCAGTAACACTTGTAATTTACACTGTTTCAAGTATATATTGAAAAACAACAACAAAGAGAGAAATACGTGATACCCCAATAATGTGTCATACATTCTTTATGAATTGCGAAGGAGGGGAAGTGCTTACCTCCCTTGCTGCCTCCTTTAGAGCTTACAGTGTGCAGGCAGAAAATACTGCTGCATTAGTATCCTTGTTGGGGACCAGATCTGATACTTCTGGCTGGAGCTGAAGTGCTTCATTGCTACACTAACAGAGAAAAAACAATGTGGGACAAGTAAAATAAGGAAATAAGATACTGTAACTGAGTGATCTCTTCAAAGAATCTGTTAGAAAGATAGCGGACCGTGACTTCTATTTTTAGTCAGGAGTCATATTTAAACTCTACCGTTAATCTATCCTCTTGGTCAGTTAATACCAAATGTAATCAATGGTAGACATTTACTATAAAAATAAACAAAACCAAAGAACAAAACCCGGTGAGGAATGATAGTCACAGTTATTTAGTGTGACAGATAAACTTTGATCCTTCAATCTTAGCTGTACCACAGAGTTCCATTACTGAGTGTCTGATGAAAGTAAATGGAATTAAAACACAACCAGTGTATTGTAAGAGCCTGCTGCAACTGGACTTTGAAACATGTCGAGATCTTCCTGCTTGGCTTTGATTAAAATAAAAACTTTTGCCAAAATGTCATTTGATCATCAAAATTGTCTACTCTATCCTTGTCTGTGCTGCTTGGAATATAAAATGCTGATATGCAGTTTGTAATACAGGTGATCTGAGAGACAAGAACAACACAATATTACATACAACACTGCATGTATCTTGACAATGTGTGGAATCTCCTTTTTTTGGCTGCATCTGTTCATTGTGTCCGTTGATGTTTTTCACTTCTTCACAATTAACAAATTCTGGGAACAATGCACAGTGGTCTTCATGCTGTATATATTCAAAATATTTTCTTACATGCATGTAGGTGTACATTTACATTTCTTCTCTAATTGTCTTTCTAGTTTTACAAGTCAGAACAATTCTGAAGACAAAATTGTTTCTTAATGAATTGAATGAAACTTCTCTTTCCTTTATTTGTTCCTTTTGTTTTACCTTAAGAGAACACCCCTGAATGTGCATATTTTGGTCAGTAAATTAGCTACCACTGCTTCTGAATTTATCCAGGAAGACAACTTATTTGGCGAGAGTGTTACTTTTTTCACCAGTTCTTTGAGAACCTGGCTGTGATTAAAACTGTCTCTTCGTCAGAATTGTTTCTAACACATAGATCAGAGAAAAATAGTATCTCATTCTGAATAGTGATTGGGAATTTAAGAGTCATCTGAGAGTTTAGATATTATGCAGTCAGTAATTAACAATTATTGTTTTGTGTCCTATCAGGTGGAAATCCTTGACTGGAAGACAAAGGAACAATTATGCTTCCTAGATAAGGTAAAATAAAAATCTACTTAAAACATTAGGTGATGATTTAAAAATTGCTAGCTCTATTTAAAGCAAAGTTAATGTTTGTGAAAAGAATTTTGATGGCCCTCCTCTGGCATTAAGGAGACAATAACAATTAATGCTTCATATGCTTCATACTCATACCTCTTTTTACAAAGGAGCTCTTGTGCAAAGAGCACAATTTCACTTGCTTCTCTAAGATGGTGCCAGTTGTCCCTTACTCATTTAGAAGCCATCAAACTGTAACTGCTGCTGTAGTAACACTGAGTACTGCCTCAGTAGCTGCCTCTGAAACAGATGCCACAAATCAGGTCCTCGACTTTTCCTGTAAGAAGTGTTTTGAATCATTCATACCAATCCTAATAGCTGTCTTTAGAAATATGCGTCTTATATACATATATGAATGTTATTTTTTGCCTAGGTGGAACCAAATGCTACAATTAGGGAGATAAGATCAATGTTCCATAAATTATGTGAGTATAACTTTTGCAACAGTTTGTATTACATCAGAGTATCCAGTATATAAATAAGAGAAGATTATATAAGGTGAAATGTGATGCATACACACAGCAGTGTTTGGAACAAGATGATCTTTACAGTCTCTTCCAACCCAGGCCATTCTATGATTTTATGATAACGTGTGGTAACTTGCACATGAATGTGATCACAGTGAGATTTCAACACAATTTTTATACTAGCCTGTTACATCTTTGAATTTTCCCTGCTGCATAATTTCTCACAAATGTTCATATTAAATTAATATTCCTAAATATCTTAAAGTAAATCTTACTGTGTTGTGTTTTATTCATTGTAACAGTGGATAATCTAAAACAAACATTGTATATCACACAGTTCTTCATGGTTTTACAGATCCTCAGTGGTATCCAGCAAGACAGTCAATAAAACTTGATCCAAGTAAGTACCTGTGAAGACTAGAGTAATAAAGCTCTGAGCAGTGGTCTCACGTGAGAAGGTGTACTTTGCATGGGTATTAGCTCTTAAAAATGAGTTTCCAGCTATGTTACTTAGCACTATGAAGGCTGAAGAGGCTCCAGAACAAATTTAATTCTTTCAAAGTATTGAAAAGACTTCCATCCATGTGTTTGGCACTTGGTAATTAACTCAGGAGCCTACATATTGTTCCAATGCACTTTGTAACTACTGAGTATTTTTGCTTTAAAGATATGCAGCACAGATACTAGACAGTAATTTCCCTTAGCTGCATTGAAATGATCCCCATAGTGACACTAAACTGGGAACACTGAGGAGTTGCAGGTATTAATTCATATAATCCTCTGCTCTCAGGCAGGAATTAAAATTCCTTTGAGGTAAGCAAATACAAAACATATTGCCATGAATTTGCTGACAAATCTTGATGCCAGGTGGTTGACTGGATTAATGTAGTTGCAGGTATCACTGCTGGAAGCCTCGTAATACATGGCCTGGGTGCACAAAAGATAATTGCAAATTACATTAAATTATCTTAGCATTCAGTATGAAATGTATCACTTTGTTCTTATGCTTCTATTAAGCTTAATTTGGTTTATATATTCCCTTTAAAATTACGCTGGTGATGATTAGTTCATCATGTAGAATCTGTCCATGGAAAACAGGTATATAAGTGCCCTATTTCCTTCTTCAAAGATGTGCCTTTTCAGATTCCTCCAAATCCAAGCATTAAAAAACTTGAGCTCCAACTTAGTTCCTGTGGAATCGTCTCTTGGCTGGTTGTTTGGGAAAAACAAAACAGGTAGTAACCTCTGTAGGAGGGCCTTCCCTTTATAGCTTATCCCATCTTCATGTCTGTTGATGAGCAATGAGAAGCGGACAAGAGAGAGATGGAGGTGAAGCTGACTAGGCCAGTGAACTATACTAAAGGGCAGTGTCCCATCAGCAAATTCTGCTGTAGCAGTGTTGAAGCAAGTCTACTAGACTATGCAGACACACAGGACTGGGAATTCTTCTGTCTTGCTGTGAATAGAGGACCTAGATTTACATGTGATCCCAGGGATAATTCAAAATTAAGTGTAAACTTTCTTAGTTTTTTTAAAACTTTGATTCCAATAAACCTATGTCAGGTCAAGGAATCTCGCAGACTCTTAAACGCACAATATGAAGCTATTTTGCTAGTGTAGTTGATTTGAATTTCACTGAGATGTAATTACCTCTTTCCTTCTCAGAAGGAAAGTCCCTGAGGAATGAGGAAATCCTGCAGCACCTCCCTGTTGGCACAACTGCTACTTTATACTTTAAAGATTTAGGGCCACAGATAGGATGGACTACGGTGAGCTATGCTTCAAATCTGAGCCAGTTTAATGGCTGTTTCTCCATAATTAATCTTTACGTCACTTTTTGTCTCACTCCAATATTTCTGCATGATGCCTGCTCTGACAGTGGATGCAGGCAATGAACTCTCATTGCTTCAGTTCATTTTATCCAGGGAAAGCAGCAAGAAAACATTTTGAATGTCTAGTTCCCTGGGAGAGCAGCAGAGGAAAACTTGCTACTGGTTAGTTTGGCCGTGCTGAACTAAGGTGCAGGCTCACAAACAGATTTAGATGTCTGATGCAAAATCAGTAGGAACTAGGTATCTAAATTTCTGTGCAATTCTCCTGACAGAGATCAGGATTATACTCCAAGTTTGTCCTTCGAAGAGGCATCTGAGAAATTTACCTGTCAGTAATTGAGCTGACTTCAGCAGGAAAATGCATGAAAGTAAAATTAGTTAGTTGTATATGGCTGTGTCCCAGGATGCTAATGCCAGGCTAATGACAGCTGATCATTTCTGTAATCCATGAAGACCTCATGTTTACTCGCTCAGCTCAAAGACAAGTCCCATCACAACTCACTCAGCAGGTGACACTGCATTCATGTTTATGCAATGAGGTAGGTGATCAATGACTCTTGAAGGTTCTTCAGAAAGTCCATAGTGCACGTATTAGTACTACTTCTAATGAAACAGCACAGCACAAAGTAAAAAGGTACCCAGTAATTTAAAGACACATTTACTATTTCTTATCTATGAAATATTAATAAAATATTGTGTCAATGACAAATAGATAGATTCCTAGGAGGAAAAAAAAATCTACAAGTCAGAATCTTTAGATCAGATCTTTGGATGTTACGCTGATAAGTAAGGCAGCTGATGCACAAACCGTGCCTCAGTAAGACAAGCAAAACTAATGACGGAGTAGACTCCAAGACACATATACTTGAATATATACCAAAATATCACACACCAGACTTCTTCCAATCCATTATTCTTCTTTTACCTTCTGCTCTTCCTCTCCTTTAATCTACTTCATTCAAATGTAAGCCAAGAAATACTTGGATAAAAATCAAATAAAAAAGGCAATCACATCCTACCTAGCCACAGAAAATACTGATTCTGTTACAGAAGCTGATACAAAAACAACTTTTCTCCCAGTCAAAATAACTAAACACTTGAGAAAAGTGACACACTGTGTGCTTTCTTGAACAATCAGGTTGTTTTTTTTTTCTCTAAAAATGAGGTGTTGACCTGTCTCACTCAGAAAGGTGGAAAATTCAACTGTTAATACTTAGTCCAAAGTTAGTCTCAATATAAAGTGATGCCCATGAGGATTACGCTCCTATGTGGAATGAAATTATGTTAGATAATAGCTTATTTAGTTTCATTTAGTTGTTACTTTGTTCTTGATGGTGTTTATTTTATTTTTCCAAAAGAAAGATTATTTGAGCATAGAACGAATTGTTTTCTGGAATATCTGCTGTGCTAACTGTTCATACACATGCGGTCATCCGAACACTTGCAAATTGTGTTTCCAGTTTAAGTGAAATTCATTAATTAAAAATAAAGCACATACCTTACAAGATAAATTCTGCATTTCATTTTAACCCAAAATAAGTAAAAAAAAAAAAAAAAAAGTAGGTTTTGAGGGCAAGAGGAGGGTGAGAGCTGCATAAGTGTAACCTGCATGCCCATTTATCATGATCTCTGGGCTACCATGATTACCTTTTCATACTCATGCTGTGTCAGCTGCGTTGGCAATGGCTGTTTGTATGCAGTTAAGGCAAATGCATTGCAAAACATTCATGTGCATGTCTACTGATTTCATAGCCTAAGTTCAAACCTGCTATTCTCCCCATGCATCTCTAAATGCCATTCTGGGTCAGTGGAAGTTTCTATCCCACTGCATTACTTATTACAAAGAAACCAAAGCAGAACCACCATCTAATTCAGCTGTCTAATTATTTTCTCTCTTTTTGCAGGTATTTTTGATAGAATATACAGGTCCATTGTTCATCTATTTTCTGTTTTATTTCCGCATGCCTTTTGTGTATGGACTGGATGAGAGGTTTACATCAAGCCCACATCCAGTAGTTAAGTAAGTCCGTTGCAGGCTTGAGCTGTATTTCTTGTTAGCATTGTAGTCTTATTCCAAATGTCTTGCCACACGTTTTTTTAAGCACTCTTAAATGCTTTTGTCTTGCTGTTTCTAGCTTGGCATGTATCTGCCATTCTTTCCACTACATCAAAAGGTTGATTGAAACAATATTTGTTCATCGGTTCTCCCATGGGACTATGCCACTGAGGAATATTGTGAAGGTAAATTGTGACAGAATCTATCCATAGCCCCTTACAAATCCAACCTAGCCAACCTATTCTCTGCCTCTGCAGCACAGATTTTTTTGGATGTGGCTTTTTTAGTAATGTGCAGCAAATCTTACCCATGAATCTGTAATTCCTTCAAAACATTTCTTAATGTCACTGTTGTATAACCCAAATGTTGCTATGCAGTTATTCACGTTATAGTTTTCTCATTGCTCTTTTATAATTTGAAACATTCAGCACTCCCTTTGTTTTACTCAGCTAGCTCCCTGGGTGTGAAGACTTTAGTAACAAAATTGGCTTTTAAGGTAGCACAGACAGGTACAACGCTGAGAAGTTTGTTGCTTTAAAACCTTTTTTAAAAGTCATTTTACATCTTCTTCCCTCCTAATACTGTCTTTGTTGATAAGCAAGTGTTAATTTACCTTTCGTTGTTCCACTGCAAAGTAGCCTGGTTGTATTTTCTTCTCACTCAGGAGCACCCGCTGATGTTGTCAGTGCTGCTGTGGCATAAGGCAGACATCAAGATTCAGACCCCCAGTTTTCTAGTAGTCTACAGAGCTGCACACTTATGCATGGGCTGTGGTTTTTCAAAAATGTTAGCAACAGAGTATGAACTGCTATTCAAACATACTCTTTTTACTCAGGAGAACAAAAGCACATAGTATAGCATCACTATTTGAGTAGTTAATATTCTGCATTTAGGCAGTCCCTTGGACTTTGAATTATGGCAGTGATACTCCAGGCTGTTTAAACTTTATCTTATGGCTAACTTCTTAGAGCTTTGCAGTGGCTCTGATAGTTCTGGCAATAGCTTCACGCTTTCTACATGGAATAAGAAAGTTGTGCCAGTGGATCCCAGAAAGAATCCTCTTCAGACCAAACAAAATGTCATTTGTACCAGTCATTCTGATCACATTTACTTTTCCTCCTTTTCAGGTTGGTGGTACTTGCTTTCATCTGTAAAGTTGCTCAGTTCTTCTCCCTGCTTAGCATTGCCTGGGTTTGATTTACTTCTATAATTTCCTTGACTTTGATGGTGTTACTCCAGAATTCCACCAGTCAGAAGAATCACATCCTCTTCCCTTCTTTCTCTCACATACATATGGTAGCCAAAGCTTCCTACTTTAAGTGTATAATCACCCACAAAGCAGATGCTTATTTCCAAAGCAAAACAGAATGCTACGTTTAAAAGGAGACACTTCAGTTTCAATAAGCAGAAACCTGAGACAAGAATTGCAATGATTTGTGATTTTCATCCTTTGTTCACCAAATGAAATAAATGATGCAGTAAAATGCAGCAAGGATTCACCACAAGCAGTTCATGCTATACTAACATAGTATAATTCTAAGATGATTTTCTAGGCAATGTCAAGATAGAATAACTGCCTTACTTGGACTTAGCAAATGACTGTCTCAGTAAAATAGGGATTAATACAAAAAATGTATGGTGATAAAGGAACTAAATAAAGGGAAGATGATAGTGGTTGTGCCAGAAGAGGTTCAGTCAGACCTTTAATAGTAGTTAGCAGTGAAATTCCTCAAAGGTTAAAAAAGGGTAAAAAGACAGGATCTTGTTGCTTCCTATGGTCATATCTGGAGGAAAGAATATGCCAGAGCTAAATACCATTTAAACCAGCAGACAATATAATGAGACAAACAAAAGGGCTATGAGTAAGCATAGGCAAGACATTAAGAAATAGTTTTGATCATTATAGGAATAATGATAAATCGGAGGAGATAAAACAAAAATCCTAACCAGAACTTTTAAAACGTAGGAATAGTTTATTTATGGGATCTTTGCAATATCTGGACTTGATGGCTTTTTATTTACATGGAATAAGAAAGATGCACAGAAACAATTCCCTTCTTTCTAATGAATTTACTGTCTGCACGTATCGTGCTGTTCTTATGTGAATCTCACTGGATAATTTTGTATGAGCAGTAAGGCTTCTAGTGACAGCTTGTCATGTGTAGTGATAGTGCTAAGGACCCTAGCAGTGGCAGACTCCACTCATCTTTAAAGTTCTTTTTGTTATGACTGAGATATAACTTTTAATTCTTGTGGTAAATCATGTTCTTTGGATGAATAATGTTTGTTCAGTTTAATTACAGCATGTATCTTTGGGAGCTGAGCCATGATCATTCATTTAATTACACTTTACAAAAAATCCATTGCCATATGACCCATCTTGTGCCAAGCCCAAAGTTATAGAAAGATTTTTCATAAATTGCCATTCCAAGATTACTGGAAACTGTTTTCACCTCAGTTTGTACGGCAGCTAATACACTGGGGGTGATGGTAGAAGAAATTAGCATTAGGAAGAAAGTAGTAGTTTATGGATAGGACACTGACTAGACGGATCCTCACTGGAGTTGTTCCTCCAGCTCCGCTCCTTTTCCTGGATAAAAAAAGGAGGTAATCACAGGAAAGTTACTTAGTCTCTCCCTTCTTGTTCCACCTGAGCTGTAATCGTTAGTTAATAGTTTGCTCTTTCTCATTAGTTATTTATTAATATGCAATCCCAGAGCAGGGAGTTATTTGTTTGAACTACAGCATATCCTACGGGGCCTCTATTTTGTCTGAGGTCACTGGTCACTTCAGTGGTTCACTTAATTCTGGAAAGAAACTGGATTGCAACAGAACATGTGATGGGGGTTGCCCATCACTAGCATTTTCAGAAAAATGCACTGTCACTTTGCACTCAGCATGGGTTGCAGATGCTGAGGTGATCACTTCTGGGGGCATTATTCCTAGAAATGCAGTTGTAGTATTTATAAGATAGAAAGACTGCAAAATTCGAAGCCAAAAAATAGAGTTTAAACAGTCAGGATATGAAAGGTTGCAGCGTTGGATAAGAATTTGTCTATGTGAGCAAGAATGGAAAGCTGTAAAGAAAAAAGACCTAGAAATGTCTAAGGTATGTGAACCTTTTGAAAGGCCAAGGAAAAAGCATCAGAGAGAAGAATATAAATGGTGAAAGAAAGATAAAGGGCTCAAATTTGCTTTTGTAGATGTCCAGATAATAACCAAACACACCCTAAAACATGAAAAATGGAGGAACTGGGTTTGATAAAGGAAAAAAATCTCAACTGACAGGAGGCAAATTTATGAGTTGTCAAGAATGGCACCTATAGTTGAAAGCATAGAGGAAAAGGAGGAATAGGTCAAGAAAGGACTTCCCCCCCCTACCAGCAAATATAGAAATAGGAAAAAGATAACCTATCACCAAGATACTAAAGGAACAGTGAGTGTCAGAAGAAAAGCCACAGGAGGCAGACTAGGAAAACTAAATAGGTAGAGAGGGCAATTTTCAGTAGGGTGTTTTTTTGTTTGTTTGTTTGTTTGTTTATTTAATGGATAAAGCTGCTGAACAAGCTCTGGAATTGATCAGGAATGAATCAGACAGTGAGAGCTGTATGGAAGCTGGATCACAGAATGCTAAGAACAGCACCAAAGGAAACAAAGCAAAGATACCACAGTAAAAGGGGCAGAAGGAAAAGTTATTTGTGATGATTTAAGGAAAGAAAAGTAAAAACATGTGAAGGAGAAAAACCCTGATGGGACAAAGGAGAAAAGAAATGTTAAGGAACTGGGCAACACAAAGAAATAAGCAGGGTAGAGAGCACAGTGCCTAAATAAAGTTTTATGAAGTCTCAAGGGTTAGTAAAACAGGTCTCTCTTTAACATGAAGTCTGTATGGCACATCATCTTTGAACAGCTTGTGAGACAAGAGAAATCTGTTTTCAATAGTAGATTCATACTTACTAAAACTGTTTATAAACTTAACAGCTCTAAGAATATTTGAGGAAATCTTATCCTATGAGCACTACTTCTTCCCTCTCATTTCCTGTTTGCTCCTGCCTTACCACACCCAGTATCATCACTTCTTGTTGTATTATCAGCAACTTGGAGGATCAGCCCAATTGATTGTTATCTGTGGTCCTCGCAGTGAATTCTTTTCAAGAAGATGATACTAAAAGAAAGAAAAATTCCCTGTTTTTCAGAACTGTTTATATTACTGGGGATTTGCAGCTTGGCTTGCTTATTACATCAATCATCCTCTTTACACTCCTCCTTGTAAGTAGCATTATAGCTCTCAATATGATTTAAGTCCTTCATTGGTTGTATTTTATAGCTAATCACATGTAAACATTTTGTTTTATAGCTTATGGGAAAAAACAGATTAATTTTGCTGTGATCATGTTTCTGGTAGGTCTATTGCTCTTTTTATAAAATTCTAAGACATGCTGGTTTATTTATTGTGTTGTATAAGTGGAAGAATGAGTAGGATAAGCAGATACTTAAAACTAGAATACTTGGGACAAACTAAAGCTGCCCAATTGCAGCAGATGGAGCAAGGGGAAGTAGGTGTTGCAGGGGCATTTTAAGCCTTTCAAGGATTTTTTATGAAACAAAATTCTTAAGACACTGTCTGTTCATCCTCACCGTTCCTGGGAACATTTCCATGGTTGCACAGTGTAGCCAACAAAGACGTACCCATTTTTCCCACTTATGTCTAATTCATTTAAAACATCAGCTGTTCACTTGCTTTGAGAAACTAATGCTCAGTTACCAGAGGCTCTCAAAGCATCTTAACAGTATGAAATTTCTGTGAGGTAGTAAACTAGTTCCATTTTATAAAGAGACTGCATGAATATATACAAAGCTTGCAATGACACTCAGGAGGTCTAACCACCAGCCATTTGTTTTAATAGGTATGCAGTGCAGGCAGTGAAGATACGATCCATAATTATATAAATGGGTTATTCCAATACACTTTCCACATAATTGATTGGGGAGGCACTATTTAAAACCAGTGGAGGAAGCTGGGTGAATTACATTTCATGATTCATATTGATTATACTCTAGAGTAGAAAACTCCCATTGAGTCCAATCCTTGGGATGCTGATGACTTTTGAGAAACCAGAACTATCCAAATGAAGTTTTCTGGTGTTTTTGAAGATGTGACACTAGTCAAAAGACAAAGCAAGTAGTTCCTGGATTTGCTTTTATTTGGTTTATTGCCTTTAGATCTCATAGGGACTGCATGAGAAGTAAATTTGATCTTTTGGATAGCGAGTCTACATTTGTTGGCAAATCTCATACGTAATACAGCATAATATCTTGGTTATTTGCAACACATTAACTCCCATTTTTCATCACGTTTACGACAGACTCTTTAACTTTTTTACGTTGTTTTTAAGTTCCCCAGGAAATAATAACAAAAGGAAGAAGAGTGTGTAAAAGAGAAGAATATTTTTAACTGTCATACCTTTTCTTGCAGCTATGTGAAGCTGGAAATTTTTCCATTCATGTTGCACTTAGTGACCTCCGGAGAGATGGTAAAAATTGCATTTTTTTTTTCCTTCTATGCAGCCATTCAGTACTTCACTTCCACAATTATACTGCCTCATGAAAGGACTGACTGATCCTGGAGGGTGCTGATACCCACCTTCTGACTGTGGTGGAATATCAGGTTGTTCAGCACCGTAAAGATTGGACACTAGGGGAGATAAGACAGCACAAGGAATCCAACAAGAGACTGTCAAAGAACACTTATCTCACTGTAATTTTTCTTGGTTAGGGCCAGATTCTACTGGGGTGACCAGCTGTATCATTTACACTGGTAGTGCAGAGGGAAATAGTACTGATGGTATAAATTATGCTTCAGTGAGCAAGGGAAAGTAATTTAACTGACTTCTACAGGGGAGCGAAAGATCTTTATGCAGTCTAAAGCTCCTTGTGCATTAACTGAACAATGGATAGCAGCTATGACTACTAAAATCCAATCCTGTGACAACTGGAGAGCACCTTTAACTTCTAACGTAAAACATACTTGAGGTAACTTTTGTGGGTGTGACTGCCACCCAAAAGATTACGTAGATGTTTTTCTAATGCCCAGAGCATTTTCTCACAGTTATCCTATTCCTTCAGGTGGGTCCAGAGAACATCTTGGTTTCCCACATCCTGCTTGTCCCAATGACAGTGAGTAGGCAGAGAGACAGAGGAGTAGGCAGGTTTGGGTTGCCTTTGTTGGAGGTGATGTGCCCAGGAGTGTAAACATTTTGTGATTTGTTTTCTAATCTATAGGGTCCAAAACTCGTAAGATCCCATATCCAACAAAGAATCCTTTCACATGGCTGTTTTTCTTTGTATCTTGCCCTAACTATACCTATGAGGTACGTATTTTGAAACAAAATGCTAATATTTTAGTTTTGCTGGATATATCTTTGTTTCTTTTGGAATGTTAAACTCTGAAACAGTTCAGTTCTGAACTTTAGTGTAGCCACTAGACAAGATGCAGATGTACTTTGAAGCAGTGAAAACGTTGCAGAGAGGAATAGGGGAAGTGACAATGAGGATATGTTGCAGCAGAGAGACTGGGGCATCTAGTGGATTTAAAACATATGTGGGCCCAGGAATATCACAGTGTGCAAGAAAATAGTGCACAGTTAAATAGAAGATACTGTGGTAGAGAAAAATGGGGAAGCAGGGATATGAGGCAATGCCTGCCAGGTCTTAATCTCCATTTTCTTTAGTTATACAGTTGACTATACAAAGTTACTGTTTCTAGCATTGATGGAAATGCAAATTAGGTAGAGAACATGAAAGGAAGCTATGTTGTAATGCTTACACAGTTATCATATTAACTATGGAAGCAAACATGAAGAGTTTGTTTGTGATAACAAGGCATTGTTCACATTTTGGTTAAAAGTTATTGACAATAGAAATTGATATGGCTGACCTTGGCTTTTTTATTTACCTATACTAGGACAAGGTTGTATTTGATCAATAGAGACATAAATGCAAATGCTGTCATCAGAAATATTTTAAATTTCCTTGGCCAAAACAGGTGGGGACATGGATCAGTTTCACTATCATGACTCAATGTGTTCCAGGTGAGCAATGTTTTGGTGCTTCTTTCTGAAGTGTTGTCAGCAATGAGAGTTTGTACTTTCTCTGACAATGAAGTGTTTTGTTCTTTTTTTTCTTTTCCCCTTCCTCGTAGTGGGGCTGTTCACCTTGCTTTGCTTCATTCAGATGACAATCTGGGCAAAGGATAAACACTATACCTACCTACGAGAATTCAAGGATTATCCAAGTGTTCGAATGCCAATTATTCCTTTTTTGTTGTAAGAAAAGTTCAGCTTCAGTACTGCATGGAACTTTGAGAAGAAAAAGCTCATGGATTTTTTTTTATTCTTAAGCCTCCTGCCAAATGAGTGAATTAATTGAAATGATTCAGGTGTATGCTAAATCTCCACTGCTGAGGGAAACTGAATACACTTGAAAACTACTTCCTTATATTCAAGAATTCTTCAGCTCAGAAGCACCTTTGAAAAATAAGGCTTCATTGCAGAGCTGATAGCCAAAAGCCCCTATAGTTCACTGCAACCTGATTGACTTGAGATTTCCCTGTACTAGTCTATTTAGATTGATGCATCAGAGATACCGATAAGCTTGTTCTGAAAAGCAGCTCCAAATTTAGCAGTGGCATTCTGCAAGACTGTGACATAAGTACATTGGAATGAGGACATAGCAGCCAACTACAAGAAAGCTCAAGTCATACAGTATGGCCAGCTGTCCTGAAGACAGTTGCATGTTTTGCCTTCTTTGACTTGAAAAAGAGAGTGTTCTGCCTGGAGGCAGGTGCTTTGTGACAAACAACATTACCAAAGAATGTGAATGGTTCCTGGAATAAAGAATTAGGCAGTCTCTCAAATACCTGCTTCAGGTCTAAGCTATAATTTTCCAAATGGATCTAAAGGAAGAAGAATTTGTGGATATGACATCCATCCTGTGAATATATATATATATATATTATTTGGAGGGTGTTTATTCTATTTTGTTTTTAATATTTTTAATTAGTAAATTGCGTACTGGTAAATAAGGTTCATGATATCTGATCTATGCTGTAACCATGATATTTGGCCTTTTTCATATAACAAGTCCTTAATATATTCTAAAAGATCCTAAAGAACATTTAACCTTGTATTTTTTGTCAGCACTCTCTGAATAATTTCAATGTACTCTGTGAATACAAAAAGCGATGGCTAGCATTTAGAATGGTAGCTCCCTTCCTATTTTCAGAGCCAGGGAGAAAAATCCGCTACATTTTGAACTTCCTGTGTTTTCTTTTTCACAAGATGTTCAGTGGGATTTAGTTGGGTTTTGTGCAAATC
>PPHD01008121.1:0-22128 GCA_002909625.1 Bambusicola thoracicus | reverse complement strand
TCTTTCTACCTTTTTCTTTCTCTTTTTTCTTTTTCTTTTTTTAAAGATCAGGCTCAGAACACATGCAATGATGGAGATCTAATAATACATCTTTTCCTACCTTTTCTGGATTCCGGAAACACAAATGGGTCATCGGACCTCTCACTCTCTCTTCCACTTGAAACATGGGTGGTTATTTCTTCCCTGTTTCCTTTGCCACTGGAGAGTGATGACATTTTGCATGTAATGTACAGCATCTGATCTCACTCCTGTTGTAACATAAGATGCAGCTGAGGTTAGCAAACTCAGGGATGCATGCTACTTGAACATTACAAATAAGGCATTTAAAACATGATGCAACATAACAGCTAATATTCTGAAAACAACGAGTCCGCTAGTATGCTGTCTGCCCTTGCTTACAGGGTATTACAGATTCACTACCAGTTAACAAGAACATGGCTATATGAAACAAAATAGACTAAAACAAAGATAAGTATTAAATAAAACTAAGACATGTAGACTAAAACACTCAGTGAACAATTCTCCAAGTCAACTGTTTATCAGTGACAACCTTTCAGCTGTTACTGTGCATCCTTAAGTTATTCTATCTTCTCAGTGTGCCTTGGTATATACAAAAGAGAAAAATAAGTTGACAGAATTCAAAATTGCTCTGTGAATACAGCTCTACAACTGTAACTCCTATACTCTTCAAAGCTAAACTAGCCTAACAGAGCTGGCTTCGTGACAATCCATTATTAACATTACATAGCCAAAAGTTCAGTCTGTCAGAGAGAATGACACCTGGCCACAGCATTACCAATAACCTTTGGCTAGCAGAAGACAGTATTTGTATTTCTTCATCTCTGATAAGGAGTATTTAATGCTTTTGGAGACTACCATCCTCCCTCCCCAGTAGTCAGGAAACTGAATGTAAGAGTCTGCACACTTAAGTTTCCTTAGGATTTACTTTATTTATTTATTTTGTTCAGAAAATTACATTAAGAACAAAAACAAAATACAAATAAAATAGGCAGAGTTCAATTCTTATTCTGAAGGGAATTCCTATAGCTTTATGCCACAAATATTTATGTAACTGCATTTATAATGCTTCAGTATCACTTGAACTCCAAAAGTGATGCTTCAGAGGGACTGATTATGCTGTGTCTGTTAAATTGAACTTGCTATGAGTGGCAGCCAAACAACAGACCGATCCATTTGTGAATGGTATCTCAGCCTCATACAAGAGATCAGTGGATCTCAGAGTACATTTGCAGAGAAGCCATGGTTTATACACCAGCATTTGAACTCCAGGCTGGACTACCAGATCGCAACTACTTAAAGCAGAAATCATTCAACACAGTGACATTCTTCATAAGTTGCCAAAAGGTGGACAGCAAAAGAATATTCTCCCCTCTTTTAATGTAAAACAATAAAAGCAAATAAATCAATTTCAGGTTTGGATTCAGAATTCCTTTACTTTTCCCAGCCTTCAGAAAGAAAAAACATCTCAGTAGGTCAAAATGTTTTTCCTAGGTTGGAATACCCCAAGACTTTCTTCCCTCCAACTTAAACACTCACTGAAAGTACTGGTGAGAGGAAGGAAAGGAGGCGGAGCTAATAGGGTAGAGCTGGTTGTGGGTTTTTTTTGTTTGTTTTGGTTTTTTTTTTGTGGGAAATACAGATTGAGTTGGTGAATCTAGCACTCATAAACAAGGTGACACAATAGTCTTATGATGTAATTTCTTCAGACCCTGAGAATAATTTACATAATTGCATGTTATGACATCAGCTCCATAAAACACCATTGTTATGCAATGCAAATAGCTCTAAGTTAAAATAAACTGCAGTAAGAGGTCTTTGAAGAATAATGGCATTGGTACATATTGATGCAAATGCAGAAAATTAAAGGTAGCAATTTAAAAAACAGACCAGAAATGTATACTCTTGTAACAGAACCACAAAGTTAGCTGCAGAATACATAAAATGCTTTGAATATGCTATGTCAGTACATTTAAACACAACAACAAAAAACGCCTAGAACACGTTTATTAATTTACTGTATTTCTTCCTACTTCTGATTTTTAATTAGAACTTGCTGGTATAAATTAAAGGATTCATCAAATCCTTGAAAATCTTACAGACAAAAATAATTACAAATATCCATTGTGTTTGCTGTTATTATCACATTAATGATTTGTATCCGCTTTTGGCTGTACATCTGATCAGACTGGAAAGCAAAAGGAAGGAGTTTGCTGCTGTTGCTAACATTAGAGATGGAAATCTCTCAATGTTAACTGTAATGGAAAAATAAAGGGAACAAATTCAATGTCATGATCTGGATAAAACCATACAATAAAAAGAAAACACAGTCTTCTAAAATAACAGTGGCACTTGTTATTTCAGAAGGATTCCTAACTCTTCAGCCTGTATTATACAACTCACCATGGAAGAGTAGGCATTTTAACTGATGACGATCTTTTTTTGTCATGTTGCAGTAACAGTTAACAAAGCAAAACAAACATTCAAATACATATACAAAAAATCAACAATTACCTTTAAACCAAAATGTTCCTATTTCTCACTTCTCAAAATCACCTGAATGTAACGTTTGCCAATGGAAAATGTTTACTAAAAGGAAAAGGTTGGGGGTTTTTACGTTTTGTTTCCGTCTATTTGCTTAAAAAGGTATGACCAAGTAGAAATATATAAAGGTAAGTTTGCATTGCATATAAACTCCATTATACAGTTCACCACCATGAATTCACCAAGATCATACTACCTCCTGCATGAAACTCAAGCACCTCGTGGAAATAACAGGGCAGTTCCTAGCTGAGCCAGGTGCTGGCTCAATAGGGGCTCAGGCAGATCTGTAACCACTTTAGTCCATGAGGGAAGATCCCGGTCTTCTTCCTTACATATCTACAGTTGTATGAGGTGGAGCTGGGCTCATGCACCTACCTGTGTTTTCCGTGAAGGTTTGTCATAGATGCTGTCCATACCTTACTCTACTGAAAGCATTAAGATCACAACAGTCAGTTAGCTGCTGCTATTGAATAAATACATGGTTACTATTAATATGTATAAGGTATTTTTTCCAGCAGCAAAATAAGTAATTTATCATTTTCATCCACTGACTTTCAGCAATTAGCTAAGATTCTCAAATACAGTTATTAATGCTAAACATACAACATTGCAGACCTCTGGAAACAAAATATGAAACAGCAACATTTTATAAATGATCCCTTTTTTTTTTTTTTTTTGGTAAGGTGATTTTCTTCTTAGTGTTTCTTTAGTGTAGTCACTCAAAAACTGTTTAGAGAAACTTTAAACTCTTCTTTTTTTTTCTTTTTTTCTTATTTTCTTCAGCATTGACTACAGGGAAGAAAAAATGTAAAGGAAGAAAAATATTTAAAAAATCTATAAATTTTTATGTGACTTAATTTTTCATTTTATTTTTGTCAAAAAGGCAAAACAAAAAAAGAAGTCACTTTTGCAGTGTCTTCCTATCCCAACCACATTAATTATCTTTGCAGATTATGAAGAACACAGTTAAGAACAGTTAAGAACTAAGAACACTGTGTTCTTCGTAATCTGCAAAAATACTGAGATGTCAGACATCTCGGTATTTGATATTGATTCTGCTATCTCAACAGGTTAACTACATGATTTTAATAATAACTGCAAGAATAAATTAAATATCTCTGGACTTACAAGCCTGATAAAAATAACATTTCCAAATAAGTAGAGAAGTTTTCTTCAAGCAGCCTGGTAATACTTATCTCTACTATATTCATCTTATATGTGTACAACATATTTGATTTATATGGAAAAAAACTTATTTATATATACCTCACAAGTACCAAAAAGGGCAGAAGGAGGAGTTTCTATATTTTCACACACAGATTGGAGATGCAAAGTAGTAAATCTTTGTGAGTGGTGGCTCAGGGATTATAATTGCATTTCTTTAAAGTCTGCGGGAATCCTAAACAATCAGAATCAATTAAATACATACATTTTAAACACACAGATTGAATGGAACAAAATGATTTAGTGAAGGGTTGTTAGAGTCAGGGTAGTATGGTTAGGTTGCGGTTGGACTTGATGATGATAATGCCTTTTCCAACCTGGGCAATTCTATGATTCTATAATTGTAATTTGTGAAATATCAGCCATGCAGTTTGTCTTCAGAACTAATACTCTGAAAAACTACAAAAACACAGGAAAGAAAGTTCTATGTTTAATTAACACTAAAAAGAACATAGACTTTATAACTTTACATGGTAGAGATTATAACATAACACAAGACTGCATAGCACATACATGTGGTGATGCAATTTTCTCTCACACACCAGCGTGACATCTAAGTAATTTGTTCTACACTGAATTGGTAAGTTAAGGAACAACATAATATTAACTGTGTTCTTCACATGCAATTCTCATTCAGAACCCTCTTCATATGAATTTATCTTAGTATGTAATGCCATGGCTTACTTTACACAATTACAATACGGTCTGACAGACTATGCCTGTTGCCTAACTATGCCCTAATCTTTTTTTTATATTTAGGGGACACAGTTCTAATTTCAAATTTGCAGATTCAGCCAAAGATCACACCTTTGCCTGCAGAAACCTTTCAGGTAACTCATTAAAGCCTAACTGGTCATCTGTAACTCAGAGAAGATCTATTGCTATTTCTACTGCTGCTGCGCTCGTTGAAAAATCCATCATGACAGACAGATCTGAGAAGAAAGTGAGATTAAAAAAAAAAATCATGCTGTTCATTCAGTTGTTCCCACTGCAATTCAGAAAAGCTGAACTCTCTTCCCATAAAAACTAGAACCAAGATGTTTCAACACTGGTTAATTTTATAAAACATGGTCTAAAATGAATACGAATACTTTCCCAGTGACAGAGTCTTAATATTAACTGCTGATATCTCAGGATTTTCACATCCAATCACTCTCTGAAGTCACGTTTTTTTTTTATTCTTGTAAATAACAATTTCTTAGTTATCTAGATGTGATACAAAGAATGTCTTTGGTAACTCTTTTCCAGAGTCTTACTCCAGTCAACAACTCAATCTGATATTTGGGAGAATTTCATTGTTACTTCAGTGTATTTCTCCCAGTGCTCCTTAACAGGATTAACAAAACAAAGGTAGTTAAATGGGATGAAGAAAACTAGGGCATCTGATTTAGTAGGAGGAAAGACTGGGGACCAGCTGTTCACCAGGAAACCAAATACATGTTAACTAGACAGCTGGAGCTGCTCAAGCCACTCACTCAGGAAATCTTTCCACTTGCCTTGCCAGTCACAGTAATGAGTATGAATATAATAGTTTAACTAAAATATTTTATTTTTTTACTTCTTTCAGGTTACATGCATCCATGAGCGTTTCTATCAGTGTCTAGAACTTAAGTTGACAGATTTCCACAGGTTCTTTGTCCATACATCCTGGTATCTCAAGAACCAATACAAGTTGATCAGTTCCATCTAGTAATGAGAAAGCCATAAATAAAATGAGACAAAGTCATGTCACAATAAAACACAGCATTGTGAGAGTTGAATAAAATATGTCTGGATAGAATCAGCAATCAATCACATAGACAAATTCTGCCTGGTTTCCACTTTAAGATTTGTAAGGGAGTATGAAACTTAGATATAGAAACAGTTGCAGACAGCTGGGGGTTCAGCTTTAGATGTCCAAGATTTCCAGGCAGCATCACTAATATCTAGGTTTCTAAGGCTGTAATTGAAAAAGTAAAATTTATTTAAAGCTGGTTGGATTTTTTTGTTTGTTTGTTTTAAATTAGGATGAAATCTTACTAAACTGTCTCTTCAACGTTTTATTTTCAAGCTACGTTTTACTTCAAGTGAATGTCTTTATTTCTGCCCTGCTAGCATATAAAAAAACTGAGAAAAATAACATGCAAACACAGTTGTTTCTCCTAACTATGTCTACTAGTCAGGTGAGAAGTCTGGAGTATGTACACATACAAGTGGAACACTTTGGAACATGAGATCCATTCTTCTCACACATTATAATTAGCTGTCAGTTTCACCATGGACGTTTTCCATGTGCACTTTGAGGTAGTCATTTCTTGTAAACTTCTTGTGGCAAAGCTGGCATTCTGCCATTGGTCGATTGGGATTGTGAGTCAGTTTGTGTCGAATCAGCATTTTCTTCAGGCTGAAGGACAAATCACAAACCTAGGCCAGAGCAGACAATACAAAGACAACAACAGAGATCTTAAAACTTCAAGTACGTATAATGTTCCTAATTCTACATCACTGAAAACACAGGTATGTGTAACTGCAAGACTTAATAAATGAATTTGTCTTCAAAAGAAGAAATGCTTCAGAGACCATTTCTAAGATTATTACTTTGTCTTTCAATGTTGTACCTTAACAACACATTGAGGTATTCCAGTAACGATACTTTCTGAAAACCTATTTTTCTCTCTGGACACAACAAAAATTACGACAAAAATCTCACAAGCATCTGTCAATTCAACCTCAACAGAAATGCTTTCTTCCTGATCAGAAGAATGAAATCTGTGGGATCCTAAAAATCAATTCAAATTGCTCAGTTATGAGGAGGCAGAAATGAGAAAGATGGGGTTCTTAAGACTGCAACAAAAGTTAAAAACAATAATAGAGGAAGCCCAACTGTTGTGGTGTTGTTTTGCCTGGCCAAGGAAAAAGATTATATTTGCAAATTAAACTGCAATTCTTTTGCTCTATTTCCTGCTGTTTACTCTCTCTGTACTCCATGCTTTCCAGTCCACTCTGCTATTTGAATAGACAGACAGATAAGGGACTCTGCTATGCTAAGAAAATCATTTCTTACACAAATTTCTGTATTGCAGTCAAAATGAAAGGTTAACAGTAAGTTCAGGTAGGAGAAGTTGGAAAAGAAAGAAAAGTTAAGAATCTGTAGGCAAGACATTAAGCTACTTGATATCATGCTGTTAATGCTGACACGTTCAACTTCCATCCAGGTATATACTATAGGCATGAAGTTCCCAGAAAAAAATTATTTTTAGAATGTATGCTCCCGATTTGACAAATGAAACAGTCAGTGGTCATATCAGTAGATAAAAATGAACACGTACAAGCTCGCACTCTTAGAATTCCAGACAAAAACAAGTCCTGTGCAGAGGAAATTCAAGAGAATCCAGCAGAATCTCTCTGATGGAAAACAGAATTTTAAATTCATATTGATATCAAACTAGTAATGAAAGTGCTGGATTAAATTTTTTAAAAGCAAGGTACACAAACAGAATTGACTATGCAAACAGGTAATGGTGATCTGCAGAATATATATACCTTGGTATACTGATGGACAGTCGTCTGATTATGAGCCAGTTGTGTGCCCAGGCAGCCAAGAAGGCCAATGGCATCCTGGTTTGTATCAGGAACAGTGTGGTGAGAGGGACTCTGCTCCTGTACTTGGCACTGGTGAGGCCCCACCTTGAGTACCATGTTCAGTTTTGGGCACCTCAGTATAGAAAGGTCATGGAGGTGCTGGAGCAGGTCCAAAGAAGGGCAACGAGGCTTGTGAAGGGCTTGGAGAGTATGCTGTATGAGGAGCAACTAAAGGAACTGGGGCTGTGTAGTATGGGGAAGAGGCGGCTGAGGGGAAACCTTATTGTTCTTTTCCAATATCTGAAAGGTGCTTACAGTGAGAGGGGTTGGTATCTTCTCACTGCAGAAAGGTGACAGAACGAGGGGAAATGGCCTCAAGTTGTGTCAGGGAAAGTTCAGGTTGGATATGAGGAAAAACTTCTTTACAGAAATGGTTGTTAAGCACTGGAATAGGCTCCCAGGGGAGGTGGTTGAGACACCATCCCTGGATGTGTTTAAAAGGAATTTGGATGTAGTGCTCAGGGACATGATTTACCAGAGGGTTGTTAGGGTAGTATAGTTAGGTTGTGGTTGGGCTTGATGATCTTTAAGGTCTTTTCCAACCTGAACAATTCTATGATTCTATGAATGCCAGCTAAGGCAAAACTATACAATGACCATAAAACAGGCAACAGCCTGAGGCAAGTTTTGTACCAAAAATATTTTTCCCCAGACAAGAACATTGTATGTGCTATTGCAATGGAACACTTCTGAATTTATGACATGATGTAACAGAGAGAACTATTATACAGCAACTGTAACTCTCCAACTTTTTTCCCTAAACACATAATTACCTCTTTCAGCCCCAAGCAACAGTCACCCTTTGTTAAGTGATGATGAATGTTACTTACAGCATTCACTGGCTGGATCTTAATACTGCCTTTGTCAAGTACCATTTTCTATTTCTCTTCCACAGAAAAACACAAAGTGAACTCATGTACCTAATCACTACCATCACACTTGCTCTCATGTTTCAAGCTGTTAGAAGTGTCATGTCTTTGTAAACACACATTTCCTGGAAGCTAGGAAGCCAATCATGGATATACACATGTAAGTTGCACATATTCTGTGCATCTTACTTACACCTCACAATTTCAAAAATAAAACCAATGAGAATACAGTACCAGATAGAGTTCAAGATGCCAAATTCAGCTTCCACTAAGGTAACTTCCAAAAAGTTCATCAGTGACTGCATATTGTATTTATAAGAAGAGAAGACAGACAGTTTGCAGAAACACTCCAAAGTAGAAGGAGAATCTGTAGTATCCACTTTGATAGGATGAAAATGTCAGAACATAAAACCACAGAACAAAAAGAACCAGCCTAAGAGCCATTCAGACCAGTATTAACCTTCCTCCAAAAGTTTTCAACATCAAAAAAGGCTAAGGAACAGGGCAAACACAACATAAATCTCTTTGTGATGCAGTAGGCCGATCAGCCTTAGATATTTCCTCAGAAGCTATTAGTATTAAAAAAAACTATTCATATAAATATTATTAAAGACAAATCTCTTGATTTTTAAGATGAACTGCTTATAGCAGTCTCATGGTACATTTTTTCATTTATAATGCTCACTTAACAACTGGATCTAGAACCATATGTCCAGCCACTGCTTCCAGGCTCTAAGTTATTTTACTACCTGACTTCTTCAAAAAGAAAACGGAGAATGCAGGATCATTACCTAAAGTTATTACGTATCTTGTGCTGTGCTGAAACACACAAATATCTTATTTCAGGAGTTTGCTTTATATTTCAATTTTACAAGCAAGGCTGACATTTTACAGACTTACAACTGTCTTGCTTATTTGCATTGGTATTCTACTCATTCTCTCTAAAATGATAAAAGTTTTGATTGAATAGGGAAGATGGAGACAACTGACGTTTAAAAATAAATGCGGGGTCAACTAAAGGTGGAGTAGTGGGAAATACTTCACTGGAAATAAACTAGGATAAGTAGCACTTGACCTTTCAGCCCCAAAAGAAAAATATCTTGTCTCTGAGGAAGCTGAAGTTCAACTGGCCTTCCAGTTAAAAACAGGCAAGTGTTCAGAGGACAGAAATCCAATATACTAGGATACACATATTTTGTGTTTCTGTATTTCAGTTTTCATTTTCCCTTGTGATGTATATTAGAAGTTTAAAATGGGAATATTCTATTTCCACTATTATCAGTGGAAAGCGAAGTCTTTGATTCATTAAAAGTTAGCTCTAAAATTGCTTTTGATGGCTGATATACACAGAAATGACCATGTAAAGAAAGTGCAGCATCTTCAAATGGGCTATATGGATTACTTTTAGATGTAGCACAAGCCTGTATTATACAAAGCAGGAGAGCACCGTAAACACTTGGGCAACTGAATATTGTATGAATGAGTACAACTGCTCTGCATGTTAAAACCTTGAAAACTCAGCAATCTCTGTAGTGTGTTGTTGACCAAACACAAATGCTGAAGAATGATTTTAGTGAAACATGACAGCAACTTAAGGCATTAAAAAAATGTGCAATAAGTGAAGGTATGCAAGAATTCTTGGGAAAGGATGAGGACTAGGTAGAGATCACAGCTGTTTCAAGAAATACTATGATTTGGGGAAACAAAATGTTATCTGGTTAATGAGGAAGACTGAAGAATTATCTGAAGCAGGAAAGTACTTTTCCATGCAGTTCCTATAACAAATTAAAGAAAGAAAAAAGAAAAAAAATAAAGCAACCCTCCTTGTATTGGTCTCAAAAAGCATACAGTGTATCCAAGACCAGTAGATCTTGGAGCCAAAGCGTGGGAAAGGTTGCTCTTACCCTGCAAGCCCGCCAACAGTTGCTAAACAGTACAGCAGTCTGAGAAATGAAAATGTTACTGACAATGACCTCGAACTAGAGAAATCCTCAAGGTACTATCTACAGCCAGCATAAGATTATCCCAAAAGAATACAGCAAATCTCCTGACTTGTAGACATTATTAAAATTGCTACTACTGAGTGTGAGATTTTTCATTAAGTGAATTTTAGTCTTAACGAAATGTTAGATGCTGCCATTAAAAGCCATATCAATTAGTAGAACCTTATGACTTTCATGCCAAGTGGTTATTCTAATCTTGCATCCAATTTTAGAAATTTCTGAACAGTTTCGCAACTCTTCTGACTGAACCACCTAGGGTATAGCTGAAAACAGGTAGTTTGCTTGAGGCTAATTCAGCGCTAGAATCACAAAACAAAGAACCTGCACTCATTTTATTCCCTGGGCTGATGCCCTCACTAAATCCTTGAACAACAATTTTAAATCCAGTATTTGATAATTCTCAGTGTGATTCCTTGCCAATTGTTTCTGCATATTCAACCTTCCCATACACCCTGGAAGTGATGAGATGCAACATATACAGGATGGGACATGCTGTTATTGACAGTGATCTATGAACTGTAATTCAACATTCTGCATTTCAGAACCACAAACATACACAGCATCTGTGATTTCTTCATTGTTTAAAGAAAACACATAGTTATTGAAAATAATACACCACATTTCATTAAACAAAAATAACTTCTGAATTCATACTTGTGTTACTGAACAACATCAGAAGCATTCAGATTCTATGTAATGCCTTTAATAATTTTTTCTGTATAAGCTGCTCTCTCCAACTATTAACCCGTCAGACAATCAAAGGGAAACTGAACTAGCATGAATTTGTAACTTGCAACACCCAAATTGCATTAAGAACAGTGAAAATAGCACTTATGGGAGTCAAAACCATAAAAAAAAAGTGTGTGCAGTGCTCTTGGCAACTGCAGAGGATACATAAAATTCACCAGAATGGTCTTTCATGAGCTAGGCAATTGAAGAGACCCTATTAGGTGTAACTTTATGCTGCAGCCAATGGATGCAAGGCCATATTCTTGCTGAAGATAAGCCTTGCTCCTGCACTGAAGTCAAGAAGAAAAAGGGATAGATCAACTCACATCACACTGAAACGGCTTCTCTCCGGTGTGGGTTCTCATGTGTTCATCTAGGCCTCGTTTTTGACTGAAAGCCTTGTTACACTCGGAACATTGGTATGGCTTTTCCTGTATGAAATGACAACAGTGAGTGAAAGTGAGTCAACACAGAGCCCGAGTCATTAAAGGAGTGGAATTCCATGCTGGATGGTGCAAGTTTTATATTCTCTCTAAGGGATTACAGTCAGTGAAAACAACAGAAAACGACTTTCAGATGATTAAGTGAAAGCTGGGAAAGCTGTGGCCTGACAGTTTCCACTTCAACACCCACTTATGAATTAATTATCTGTTTCAGTCTTTCAAATCCAGCCATTTTGGAAGTCTGTTTTTTGTAATGCGAAAGGTACAAAAACATAAAATTTCAATGTGTTTTCCTTCATCCACCACAAAAGCTTAAAGCATAAAGACTAGTAAGATGTCTATAAAACCTCACATTCTTTACTAGGTTTCCAAGCAATGGAAGAAATGAGGGAAAGAACTGGGGGTACAAGAAAAGCTTGCAGTAGAGAAAAAAGCTTATTTTGAAAAAAGTGATGACAGAAGGTTAATCACATATTCATTGCAGAATCTCAGAAGAAGTACAGATGGCAATCTAGCCATCTGTATTTTTATTAGAACTATTGGTTAGCAGCTACTGTAACACACAATGTTATAAGAGCAGCAAGTTCACAGACATCAAATACTTAAATATTAGAGGTACGTATGGAAAATCACTTATATAGAGATTACCTTCTTCAAAGTTCTTCCTTAATATATAAACCTATATATAGGTAATTCCTCCTTTATTCCACTAAATTTATGAAAGAACTGCATGGAAAACATCTAAATAAGGTAATTAAATATGAACATAAGCATTATGGCACTACAAATTGATCCACTGATGATTCTGAAGCTCTAGATGCACTGTTATTTTCAGTCAATCGCACTTCTTCCATTTTCATTCTACTTCCTTTTTCCTGTGTTCCTTAATTACATATTGCTTGAATTCAAAAGACAGACAGATGCTGATAACCACTAAGGATTTTTTACTAGGTAAAATTGAAAATAAAAACTGACAATCAATAGGCAATAAAAATGTTAACAAATAATAACAATTAACTATATATGGTCTTTTGGGAGATACTGTGAGATCCACTGCTAAGAGAGAAAGAACAACTCAGGTAAGGTTTTGAAGCTAAAACTTCCTATTCTGAGTATGTAGGGGAAAATACATCTGTATATATTGCTTAATCCTACCAGGTCCTCAGCATAAACTGCATAAATTAAACAAACAGAATATCAATCAGTACTGCTCTGGGTAAATCCCACGTTTTTTCTTTAGGGCAGCTCTTTGCAGTATCCAGAGATCACATTTCTTCTGTTCTAAGCCATGAGAGTGCCCATGAGTTCTAGAGTTCTAGGAACCTCCCGTGAAGTTTCCTAGAAAAGGTTCAGTCAAAGAAATGTCTCAGCTTGCAGTGACATGAAGCTCTATCATCAAGGAAAAGTAGTTCTTTAGCAATATCAATTTTACATTTTAGTATATTATGAAATTTTAGAAAGTACATTCCAGTTTGATGCAAGACAAAACTGTCTGCTGACAAAGCCTGACCATATGGTGTCCAGCTGCTCATCATTAAATAGCCCTAATAGAAACCCTTGACTAAGTTTCCTTTGTAAGATTGTTCTTACATGTTTATCTTCTTTGTGTTTTTTTCAACATTAACTGAATTTTGCAATTTCCATAACACTTCAGTATGGAGTAAAGCATAAATTACTTTTAAAATATCCTACTGATCTTATATTACCATCTACACTAAAAACTTTGTAATGAAAAATTTTTCTCGACTGCCTGAAGACTTCATGAAGCATTATTTTTTTAAGGCAATATATGGATAAGCCATATGAAGAAGCAGGTTACTGCAACACCTTTAATTGGTTCTGCATTATGATTAACATAAACCACATTTTCTGTGAGTTCTCAGAAACAACCTTTATGTGGGTTGTTCCACAGAAGGGGAAAATGTGAAGTATATGATGTGTATATCTAAAACGCCTCTGAAAAAAATCAATTATTGCAAACAGTATCAGGTCCACTTGCTTCCTTTTTATCATCTTGTTCTACAGGAAACTGAAGGGTTAACTTCATTATTATTAATTTCATCATTTCAGAGTCAAATGGGCTTCTGAAGTGCCTAGGTTCCATTTTAGAGAGAAAGCCAATATGAACACCAGGAAGTTAGTCACAAGCCTGGGCAGGAATATTGCCCCGGAGGTTATATGCATTTATTTGTATGATCTGTACAATTCTGTACTGTGGGAGGAAAAGAAAAATAAAATAAAATAAAGGCATATCTATTCATTCTCTTGGCATTTACATTCACATACGTAGCACATGAAACGTATCCAAAGCTGCCTTTCATCTTATTTTAGATCCCTTACATCTGTATATTCCATTGACTTCAGCAGACACAGTTTTGATTCACCTCAGCCTGCTCTCTCCATTAAGCTGTCCTTCATTCACATTTGTGTCCATTAAAAGAAATATGATAAATTATAATAAGAAAGCTGTGTTTCCAGTTATATAAACACATACATATATGTATGTATGTATATATTTATTTAAAAACACAGCAATAAGTCTGAAAGAATTGAAATGCCACCACAAAAGGATAATGTGGACAATGATGAGATTTGAATAAAGTTGGAAAAGGGAATAATCAGCTAACTGTCAACAAAACAAGAAGTCAGTGGAAGGATCATGTAAGTTTGACTTCAGAGAAGTTAGCAACTGCTAGTAGTACAAATCTACCCTCAGTACTAAAGGCATCTGCCAGCCCATGGTTATGGTGGCAGCAAAGCCAAAGGACTGCATGTGTTTCCTTTTATTGATGATGCAAGTGAGGAAGGGAGATGGGAGATTGGGAGAGACAGGATTTGGCTGATACTGGAGTGATTTAATGTTACTCTTTTAAGTATATCAGGTCTAAATAGAAATATATATATGGGCATTTATAATGTTTCTGCCTCTAAACAAAGAAATAAAAGAAAGGCTTAGGAGAACCTAAATGAGACTTGCCATTCTGGAAGGTATTTCTCTGTAAAAATGGTACTCTACTGTAGAAGCACCCATCTCTGATGATTCTTAGTTTATGAAATTAAAAAAAAAAAAAAGAGGAATTTTAACAACTGATAAATAAAACACTATCTTCTGTCCAGTGCACACCTTCTCTGCCTTTGGATAGCTGAATCATAAATAACTACCTTGGAGTCTACACAAATTGTGCCTTGCACTGGAAAAAAATGAGAACAAGACAAGTTTTAAAGGCCATTTGATGCCACCTGTAACAGATTGATAGAACATGTGTACAGTGTATCCTGCAACAACAGCAGATGGAAATACTTACATGCAGAATATCTGAACTGCTAACTGCTGCTGTAGTTGACTGTACCTCCCTTAAGATATACAAATACATTACATACATTAGCTTAGCATTAGTACATGTGATTGTTTGTGTAAACTTACTAAAACTGATTGCAAAGCAAAAACATTAATGATTTTGGTATGACCCTTTCCAAACAACCTTTTAAATGTGAACCTGGAACCATCAGATGAGTTCATCATCAGCTACAAGAAAAAACAATCCAGAAGATAGTATTTCCAAATAAAATATAACTCAAGATTCAAAGTTAAGAGTGTAAAGAGTTAAGAATAGTTCTGGGAACCCTTTCAAAAATGGCAAGCACAAGCTAAAACTGGGCTAAACCCATACTCAAGAGACCCTATTCTTTGCTTTTTTTGAGTAATTTTCTACAGCGATTGCAGAGTTATACCACTCAAAGTGAACTTGTTGACTACAGAAACGTTACTCAATAATCCTTTTCAGAGCTCACAATTTTAACTGACATACAGAGCATGCTTAACATACCACAGCTATCCAGCTCATTTTTTAAATCTCATGAATTCAGCTGACTTACTTCCCATCAAAAATTCACATATTGCTCATTTCTTTTTGCAGATCATGTTCATACAACAAAGCATTCACGAGAGTTACTAGAATGTCAGGGTGAAATACACTGACCATCTTAAGTGTTACATGACAGTCAATGAGCTGAACGTGAATTTTCTTTGTGCTGACAACTGAACACTCAGGGAAGCCAAGAGAAACAAGGAAAAACATATTACATCTTATATTAATTAACTAACAGTAAAATAATTTTTTTCCTCTGGAAACATACAAAATTCACATCTCTCTGACAGACAAGTTTAGAGGCAAACATGACATATTTAGCGAAAATGAATAAAGCTGCTACCCATGGTTGCAGTACACACACAAAGTTTCTTGGTAAAGCCAGAATAATTTTGGAAAGATCTCAATCCAATTTCCTTAGTAAACAGCGGATATTGAACTTCTAGGGGTGTGATCTACCCTTAGTAAAGGAAACACAAGAGCTAAAAAAATAATGTTGTTGAAAAAATTAGCAAGAATGGAAAAATGTGGACTAGAACAAACAAACATGATCACTCAGAAAACATTAAAGTATATCAGCCAGGCTTGCAGCTACCAATATAACTGATGTCTCAGCTAGAATCCCTGGAAATCCAGAAGCTTAGTCACTCTGAACAACATTGGAAAAGCAGTGGTGTAAACTGCTGTAGAATTTAGGACAGAGACAGACACTGACTTCTGGGAGCTTTATCTAAAGGTCATCTTAAGCATTCAGGGAAGTTTAAGACACAAATGTTTTATACTTCACATGTGCCATTTCTTTGTATGCTTTAAATCTTTTGCTAACACCAGTAACAGCCTATCTTATTCATTACTGATTATTAATGCTGATAAGTCCCTCAAACTACACTCAGAATCTCTATGGAGAATTGGAGTGACATCTACTAAAAATGGTGACAAGAACATTTTGGTCAACAGTTCCATCTGAAAGGGAGCTGAAGACACAGAACTACAAGAGCCTGGAAAGAGTCCAACCTAAGGTAGCCTACACAGTGTTGATGATGCATACCTGTAAGCAACTAAAACTGCAAGGTGAGCTGCGGGCAACAGCAAATGTCTACCAAAAGTAAAACAGAACAGCAATGAATAAGAAGACTCAGAGAGCCTGAGGGATCCTTCTGCTTGCTCTAGAAACCCCTCAACAGATAGTGTCAGACCATGCTGAGGGAGACTGGCCAAGTGGGTAGCTCTTTATAAGAAGACCTGTTAGACAGCAGCTGTGTTAACAGTTAAGCCACAGCAAACTCCAATGTCAATACGCAGTTTTTTCCATATAAAGAGTGATAGGTAGTTTCACTATCAATGAAGTGGTGACATGTAATATAACACTCAATTCTTTTAAAAAGATCAGCTTTCATTTTCATTGAAGGGAAGGAAATTGAGAAATAGTGCAGTATGAAAGACAGTAATGTGTCTACTGAAACAAGGGTGGCTTATGTAGTTACACTTCAGCCCTTAAAACAAACCATTAAGCTGATTAATGTCAGGAAAAGAGCATCAGTGACACTTTCTTCTAGGTCATCACCACTAGCAACACGTCCCCTGTTGAGAAGAGAGGCTAAGTCACTTCAGATCACAGATGGCGAAAGTTAATGGAGTCCAGTTTTGTATGTAAGTGTGAAAAATGTGAAAGAACTAACAAGATGCTCTCTCAGTAATTGGAGTGGGTTTGGAAGTCATAGCAAGCAGATCTCCCACAGACAAAGATCCACTTAAACTATCAGGCTTGCATTAAATTACTGAAGAAATGTTGACACAGGAAGACAAAGGCTGATGAGAATTTATAACTCTCCAGAAGTAGTAGGGCTTTGAATCTTACAATGATTAAAGCTCAATAAACAAGAGAAAGTTGGACAGTTAATAAATCACTTTAGAAATACACTCTTCCTCCACTGAGAAGTAAAATTCTTCTAAAAATATTTCCAGTGACTACAGCAGGCACAGTAATCTTCCTGTTGAAACGACAGTGAAATGCTCCTGGCAAATTTAAACAAAAATTTCTGTTAGGAAAGTTTTCTATTAATTCAGTTTTGGGGTTTTTGAAAAAAAATCTGCAATCTTCTAAAGACAGCTGAAGTGAACATAAAAACATGCATCTTCATTTAAATGCCTGTCAGAAGTAAAAAGCTATATTTCTTCAAAAACTGTACTATTTGCATTTAGTTGGACTTCACTATACCATTAACATCTTTCTTTTCACAGTAGTTCTACCCATTTGCTATCTACAATTAATTGTGAAGTTTTACTTTTTTTTTTTTCCAGCTTTGTTTTAAACTGCTGAAACCATTTCTGCCCTAAGATTTAGAGAAAGAGGGGATTCTCTGACCAGCCGTGATGAGAACCAAACACATGTTGATCTGCTCTTGAAAGAGTAACAATATCAACACCAAAGATATGCTCTCCCTCTACCAGGGAAAAGGTCATTAGTCAATATTACTTTTTTTTCTTTCTTTTTCTTTTTTTTCTTTTGGCAAGTGTGAAAATATAGTTGCATTGGGATTCAATCCTCCTATATTCTGTATACAGAGATGTTGTAGGCAAAGAAAAACACAGCACTGGCAAAGCCATCATCCTCAGGCACAGATGTTTGGAACTCACTCATGTGACACCAGTGGGGAAATATAATAATGAAAAAAAAATTCAAAATTCAATCAACAGCTTGTATATTATTTCATTAGACAATCTTGCTCATGGAAGACTATATTTAGTACCCAAAGCTTTTTTTTTTTTCTTCCCTTTTTTCGGGGGAGAGAACAATGACAACACACACAATAACATGGTATGTTATTTCTAGATCACCTTTTTAGGGGGGGGGAGCAGTGTCCATCCCGCTGTACGTGAATATCAGGTTCACTATCACATGAGGAACCTGAACATCTGTAAGTCTATGGGTCCTGATGAGGTGCACTCCAGAGTCCTGAGGGAACTGGCTGACAGAGTCACCAAGGCACACTTAATGATATTTGAAAAGTCATGGCGGTCAGGTGAAGTCCCATTTTTAAGAAGGGTAAAAGGACAACCCGGTGAGTGATTATCATTACACTGAATCCACTCGTATGATTGCAGCCTACACAGATATACTCATTCAAGCTTCAGTGAGACTAATTCTCTCAGCCACCACTGAAATTTTGTGGAACTTCGGAATTCAAGAGTTGACTTTAAAATCATAGAAATTTATGGAATTACTGAGCCAGGAATTGGATTTTATGATCAACCCTTGCAGGTTCCTTTCAGCTTGGGATATACTATGAGTCTGTGTATCCAGAAATACACAACATCAATTGCAATCTACAGTCGAGTTCCATTTAATGACTGTGTATGTGTGAAAAAGCTGGCCATGTATTTCATGTGTGGAAAAGTTAGAGGCAAAATTACAGAAAAAACAACGCTTACCTCCTGATTTATTCATTTCTTACATCCCTGAACTTTTTAAAACACAGTTCAACATTTAAACATTTTTTTGAATAGTAAGAACCTATGCATAAAAAAAGGAAATGTATCTAAGAATACACTGTAATTTCTCTATTTTTCAACTATTAACTGGGAAACATACGGAGAGGATTAAAGGCATCAGCCTTTCAACCATCAGAAATCAGATCTTTAAGCAAATTACAGAAGTCAGATCTATCTGCTACACATTAAAAGTATAAATGTGAAATATTCTAGCCAAATGATGAAAAAGCATTTGGGAATGACTTCTATACTACCTGTTTTTCCATCACTGCCATGTATTTAACTGAAACAATGTAATAAGTCTACATTTTCAGAAGTACTGAAAATATCAATTTGACACAACAGTAATTCTGGGCACCTATGAACTACTACATTCCCAAACATTAACAATTATACTGCAGTATTTTCTCCCTGTTTTAGTTTAGACAGCATAATACCGTGCCTAGTACTGAACAGAGCCTTAGGGAAAAGCTAAACTTTACAGCAAAGGGTGGATGCATATTTCCTCAATACAGGATATGGTTTATAAATTTACTTCATTAAGAAATTCACTGAATTCCACATTTATGTTTTCTTAGGCTGTTATACTTCTTAAGAAGAAAACCAAACAAATCAGGCACATCTGCTTTTAAAGAAGCAAATCAGCACTCCAGTGAAATTTTAATATTAGATGCTTAGTATTTTCTTCTTTTTATATCGTCAGTAGGAATTCTGGCTTACCCTCCCTGCTTATTCTAGAGTTCGAGCTGACACCTGTGGCCACCCAGGTTGTACCAAGTTTAGCAGCTGTCCGACCTTAACTTTGTAAAATGATTTTTCCAGCCGCCTTCCCTGATCCACAGGATCAGGTTTGGCATTTTATCCCACTGGTAAAACATATCTAAATTTAAATTGTTAAATGTCATGTTATTACATTTAAGCTACTTCACAATTTTTCGGCCAAAATACTTTTTTTTTTTCAGAATATCTAGAAGAAAAGCTCTTGAGGAAAGGTGCTATAACTATGCTTATTCCATGTTGCTAGGTATAGCTGATAAAAAAAATACTTCAGGATTTATACAACTTGCTGTTTTCTCTTGAAATAATTATTTTTAAGAAGGCATACAAAAATACACTTCAAAATAAAATAAAGGCACAGGAAAGAATAAAAAATGGAATAGCCATTATCTTTAAAATCCTTTGTCTTCAAAAGCCAACACATAAAACATCTCTAGAAAGATATTTCAAGTGTGACTTCCTGGCTTTTCTTGTTCTTAGAACTGATAGAAATAAACACTGTCAGACACATTACATTTCTTATTACCTAATCTCTACTTTAGTCTTTATTTAAATGGCTTAGGATCACAGAATGAATCATAAGGAATTAATATCACACTGAGAATATTCTGCACAGTTATTTCTGCACAGGTATAATCTTTCTTCACTGGGAAAGTTCTTACACAGCACCTACTTAAAGCTTTACATTCAGATCAGGTGTTTGCTTTTAAGGCACACATCTCAAATGTTGCCTTCTACTGTCCTTTAGTGTTCACATGTGAAATGTTTTGGATTGCATGACTCCAATTCCTTTTGGAAAATAATTAAAACAGAATATGCATACCAGGGGGCGTTGCTGCACCGAAGGACTAGACTACACAAAATCCTCAGCAAAGTCCTTGAAGCACATACAATATGAACGTGAGGTCCTCAGGCTCAGTTGTTTAACTTTACATAACTGCTACTGCACAGTACTACTTGCTATCATAGATGCAGCCTCTGAGTTCCAAAATGAAGAACACCTCCACAAGCACTCTGAGTATCTGAGGGAAGCTACAGTGTGATTGAGCGTACTCATTTCAAAAGGGACTTGCATGAGTAGCTCAGAATTTTCACTTCTGTCTATGTTTGGTTAAAGATCTGAGATGCTCAAATCTCGCAACTGGTTTATAATTATTAAATACAAATTCGTAAAGATATCAGCCTTGTAAAGGAAATGATCTAAGTTTTGATCAAATCCACAGAACTAGAGTGAAGTGATAATGGGCAAGAATGCTGAAGAATTACAATATCTTCTATAGCAGTGAACATACACCTGATTCAGAAAAATGGAATTTGGGAATAAATTGATATAAAATACATTTTATACATATATTAGCTTCTCTGTGAAGCTTCATAAGGAAAGTAACATATAAACAACATGACAGCAAATAGAAGCATAACATGATTCTTCAGGATTCATTTTGTGGTTTTGCCTGCATATTTTTAATCATCTAGTGAAATGGTAAAGATTTCCAGTCACCTGCTTAGCACACTTACACATAGGAAAAAAAAGAAAAGAAAATTGAAATATAAACTGCACATAGATGATCACCACAGCCTAAGTATATGGAAACACTCAAATCACTTTTGGCATGAACTAAGCTGTACATATCTCATTCTTTCCTTCTGTAAGGATACTGTAACAGCACATTGTTCAATACATTTAAAATCAGATTTTATTACCCTCTTAGTGCAATGAAATTTCTGTTTTTCTGATTATAACATCCACACACATTAGGAAAAAATCTCCACTCTGTAAAAGTTGTTTTCTAACTCTTCCCTTTCCTATTACCTAAACAATAAGCAGTGGTCAAATTTTTCTTCCATCGTTGTTAAGTAGTTTAAATTATTTTCTTTTCCCTCGTATTCTCACATCAATGTAAGTTCTCAGTTTGCCTTTCAGTTCTATTTAATGGAAGCATTTTGGAGCCAGATGGTAAATTTCAAGGATTTTAATTTTTAATTTTTTCCGCAAAATGTGACGACATATGGGAATATGTGTAAGCAATAAATTATGTAAAAAGAGATAGTAGCAAGTAACTAAAAGCCAACAATAAAAGAGCAAATTCCCTACTAACGTGTATAATTATGCTTCAAAGTACAGCTAAGGGCAAGAAACATCCTACAAAAGTACACTCAGCTGAAGAGCAATTCTATTCAGTGCTCCATTCAGCTCAATTTGAAATAACTTCTGAAATACTTTGATGCATATACAACGATCAGAAAAATATAGAATTATCAGGAAGAAAAAGCACAACTTTCCTCCACTGAAACACTTCATTTGCTAAGACAGTAGGATTTGCAGTTCTGTTAAAAATAAACACTCTTCAGTTTAATTAATTTTTAATTTCAGTTTAATTAGTTTAAAATGTTGAAGCAATGAAGATAATGTTTGTAAAGCTCTCTAGCCTCACTCAGAAGCATGCATTTTGAAGAAAGAAAGTATCAACTTTGCAAAATATTACATTCAGAGATGCACCTTTAGAAGCTTTAAAGGCCTATTCTTTTTTTTTTTTTT
>PPHD01008120.1:4273-22129 GCA_002909625.1 Bambusicola thoracicus | reverse complement strand
AATCTCTCTCTCTCTCTCAAACTACCTTGCTGTATACCTTTTTAAAAAACAATTAAAAGATCAAGATCATCTTCTACCCCTTTCTTCTTAATGTATCAGTTCTGTTATTTACATATGCAATTACTATAATATACAATAAAATCACATGATTTCATTCATATGTATATATTTGTATTTATATATGTTTTACTGTTATATGTGGTTCATCCATTCCAATGTATGTATTGCACTTTGAGTGTTCTTTGTGAGCACTGACTCTAACCCAAAGCTTCTCAGAAGCTTTATTATCATTTGATTTTTAAAATATTGTACCAGCATAGGTAGAGAACTCCATTAAGAAAAAAAGCAACTGCCTCATTTGTAGTGTTTTTTCTTTGTTTTCAGAATAGGGCTTTTTCAATATCAGACAGGCCGATAGGTTAAAAAGAACTAATTGCAGCAAAATTGTCCCACAAGTACTAAAAATCCCATGATTGAAGTTATCTGCCAGTATAGCTATTAAGTGCCATGGACTGCTAGTGTTTCTGGCCCTGGGCAAAAGAGGAGAACTTCAAATCAGTGATTTAACTTTCTTGATTTACATTCACATCCATGAATAAGCTGTTGGGGTGCATTGTACTATATGAAGGCATCTAGCTGAATGCCTTAGAAGTACTGTATGTCTCCCATGTAATTCCATTAATACTTCAGTATTTTCACCGCTGGAAAATTCTCTAAACTTGTGAGGAGTAAACCTTGTAGGAGGAAGTAGACTTATGAGTATTATTTTTCTATTTTTTAGCATCTCAAAGCACCATTTTAGAACGAGAAAATACTGTGCTTCTGAAACATCATTTTCTATGTTTCTCAGCAAGGTGACCCCCCTCCTGCGCTAGCAATAGCTGCCAGCTTCGTTTTGAAGAAGAATTCTGCAGGCTGCTCGGCAAGTTGTGGTGTTCTGCAACTGAGCACTTTTGATATGGATTAAGCAAATGCTTTTTAGCTCCTCAGATTTGGTGATTTTTAGATGAGCCAGGTGGCTTAAGTGTAGTGCTTCCTGAACATACACCTGAGCGCGTGCAGGCTGAAACTGATCATGTTTGAATTCTGATATAGCCACTTACTTTCCTTAGAAAAATAAAATACTCTTTACCAACTCGGTAGCGTTCTGCTGGGTTGCTAGGTACAGGAGGGAACTCTTGTGTTATCGTGACCACTGAAAACTCCTTTCCTGTCGTTTTTGGGTTTTTTTTTTTCACTCTCCTCTTGCAATTGTAAAGCAGAGTGAGGAGAGCCACACGATGGCAGCAGCATCCTGCTCAGTAATGGAGCTGTAGAAGCACTGTGGTTTTGAGGGTTACTTCCCCTCCTTCCCCCACTGTTCAGGTGGAGGGCTCAGGAAAACGATTTAGAAGACTGGAGATGATGGAGCAGTAGGTGCTTTTAGGCATTCATTTCAGTACAACTGCATTTTTTCAAAAGGCATCCCCCAGGTTGTTAACTGGTCCATGCTCCTTGTTTTTTAATGTTGTTAGTACATTTCTCTTTACTCTGGAATGCAACAGGCTTACAAATTATCAGTGTTACCTGCTTGTTATTAGGATTAAATAGATGTATATCTGAATACAGAGAAGCAAGGGTGAACCAAGTGGATCCCATTTCTACAGCACCTACGTGAAGAAGCAAGTATGACTTGTAGCCTTCATAGTGCCTGCAGTGCCTCTGATAACGTGCACTGCAAGGCTTCTCTCTGTAATATCTCACTTAATGAACATAATATGTTCTGCTGCTCATTTTGCAGTCCATTCCAAAACAGGAGTCTTATCATTTTCTGTCATGTCAGTAAGTCAGTGCATCCAGCTCTCCCATTTTGTAAGCTTGAGTTCACTACCTTATTATTGTTAGGGGTGATATTATTCTTTGTTAGTTAAACAGACGCCAGAAAAGCTCCCTAAGTCCTGTTGTACAAGTAGCAAATTGTGAACAGATTTCGGAGAAGTACCATCTTTAGTTTACACTCCCCTCAGCAGTAGCCATTAAGGGAAGTTAAATTATGCATTCAGAATGAACTTTATTCTCTTTGAGACTGTTGATTTCTTACCAAAATAAGTGTAGATTGCCTCTTCAGTTTTACCGTGTTTGCTCTGATTGGGTTTGTCACATAATCATTCAGCCTTAATGCTGCTCTCGCTTTTGCATATTTCAATTTTCTTATATAATTTGGGTTGCTCTTTAGTTTTCAAGTCTTTCTATTTAATGGTACAGCTGATAGCTGCAAGTCATCATCTGCTTAAAAAGGCTGTTTCTATGGCCAGTGGGTTTGTCTCAGTGCCCAGTTACACGGTGATCCTGTTAGGTTTGTGCTGACGGTTCTGCAGTGGAGACAAGTGAGTGGTGAGTGAACATACAGCAAGAGGTCTGTGTGTGTAGGTTTAATTATGACAATGACATGAAACGGCAGGGGAGGTATTTTAGGTGAGAAGTAAAACTGTTGAGGTGTAATAATGGTAGAAAGACCTGAGAAATGTGTTTTAGTAATGAAGGTGCTATCAGGGAGCTGTGGACTGCTATTGATCCTGTACTTCAGTGTCACTGAACACTGAAACACACCGCAGTGTTTCTACCACAAATTGAACATTTTGAAAGGACACAAAGTTAGGGCTTTTGGAGTTCCCACTATGTTGTTAGTGCTAGCTGGTTCTTGTACAACCAGATTACTTGGGTATCAGTTTTGAATGCACCTCAGACTAATGCCTGGAGGTATTTACTTGTTAGGCGTGCAACCTCTGAGCTTCGCTCCAGTTCACAGCCAGAGCTATTTGCCTTAAGAATGGTGTTTCAGTGAGTATTACAAATGGGCTCCAGCTACATTATTACAGCTGCGGATATTTATGTTGCATATTGTTACACATCGTAGCACAGCCGCCAAAGAATATGATGGGATCTTTCTAGTTTTGAGCTCAAGAGGGAAGCTTTTCTCCACTGCGACTGTTGTGACCTTGCTTACAAGGTTGCCTACCATAATTTAACTTTCTCCTAAATACAGGTCAAAGTAAAATTTAGCTAAGCCCTGCAAAACAACTTTATTAATTTTGCGGCATGCCTTTGGAATGAGCTTACCTTAAAAGGTATTCAGATTCAGGCCAGCTAATTCAGATTCAGGCCAGGAGCTACGAGATATGGTTTAGTAGCTTGTGGTAATGGGAGGATGGTTGAACTAGATGATCTTTTAGGCACTTCCCAACCTTGTGATTCTATGGTTCCATGATCCTTAATGAAGGGTTTGACTTAGGCTGGGTTGTATTTCAGTTGCTTGAGCTAACTGTCAACATCTGTCTACGTCCTGTAAGACAGAAACCAGAGAGGGAGAAGGGAGATTTTTCCAGTTTTGTGTAGTTATGCTAAAATACTTTCAGTGTCATTCAATAGCTCAACTAGCCTATGTGTTCTCAAAAAAATAAAATTAAAAAAAAAAAAAAATTATGAGCCAGGAAAAAATTCTTGGCTTTATGACCACTTATCAGTAGAGGGTGCTGTGAATCTTTTGCATTCATTCTGCGTAGGTTGTATGTTTACTAAATATATCTTTAGTTATTAGCTTATTATTCAAAATGTAGCTCAATTATACCTTCGCTTACATTACAGTATGGTTTACTGTAGTAAATCTTGATAGCATTAATTTCATTACACAAATGAACAGATTTTCTGTTTAGTAAGATTCCATGTTATAGTGTGATCAGCTCTGTTATGATGATTTTATGATTAGAGAGTGTTTGCTCCTATTTATGTATGGTAATAAATTTATGAAATCTTGTTTATAAGCTTACAAAAACACAAACACTGCCATCAGATTTCTTACTGATATTTACTTTCAGCATGATAATGTCATCATGACATTCAGCATCAGGGAGGTAGCAGGTGAATGTGAGAAAGAGGTTGTATGGAAAATAGGAGTAAGGAAGAAAAATAGCAAATAAGAGCTGAGGGGAACAGAAGATGAGGAAAGAATAATAAGAGATGCAGATATATAAGGTTGCATAAATAAAAGGTGTGGGGATCAGGCAAAGGCCAGGTGACAATCCTGTTTTTGGAACTGTTGCTTTGCTAGCTCTGCCTTTCTATTTCCTGTGCCCTTATTGCCTTGCCAGGTCCATAAGGTTTCCAGCATTTTCCCCACCATTAGTGTCCCAGCTGTTTGCAACCTTTTCGGCCAATTGCTGGTAGATGGAGTTGTAAATTCGGCTGCTGAAAGTGAACAGAAAGCAGACTTTGGACTTTCTGGGCTTTTCTGTTATCTTCAAGTCTGATGGGAGAGAATTTGTTCTCCAAATTTATTCTTGGAAGAACTCTTATAAGTAAAATGATTTTGATTTCTGAGAACTAATAGAGGATTGTGCCAGGGGAGTATCTTGGCCTATCCATCCATCATTCTGCCAGTTCCATTCTTGGGAAACAGATAAAAGACATGGTCCAATTTAGAAATACTCTCAACTCTATTTGGCTTTTGTAGAAAGACAGGCAAAGGGTGCAGAAATTTATGGAAGATTAACTCTTTTTTCAAGAAGAAATGAAGAAACACTGTTCTGTTTTCTTACTATGTTTTGGGTCACATTTTGAGCAGGAATTCCTAATGCAGAGTTCCTGCATACCCTGAGCTACATTTTGCTTTTTCCTGCTATAAACAGGGAATGTCATAGTCATGCTCACAACAACAAGGAACAGGATGGTTCATCCTAGCAAAACAAAGAAGTCCATGGCCTTCTTTCATGCTGAACAAAGTCACCCTTGATTAGGATGCTTCAGAATATGCAAAAAGTCCAGATATCCTCTGTAGTCTGTATCTTTGGCTAGCTGTTTTGAGGAACTTTCTTCCTGGGTGTGGAGGCATGCCTTTATGCTTCTTCCCTTTTCTGCCTACCTGAATCACTTGTTTGAGACCCAGGACTGTGGATCATTTCCTATCACTTCTGTATGGTTTTGCCATTGACTGCTGGTGGGTGCTATACAAGACCCCCAAAGAAGATGTGTTCTTACAGAGGGCTGCCTCGTGGCTGGGCCATCAGCTGGTCATGTTGAGCCTAGTCCTCATTTCCTAGTACTGTGCAAGGAGCATGTGACAGCTGTCCTCACTGTGTGGAGCGGATCTTTCTTCTGCTTGTAGCAGGAGTGGGGAGTGCAGGGGAAGCCACCGGGATCAGGACCATGGGGCGCTTTCATTTGGGCTCATCTGATAGCTCTGCTGGAGTGGTAGATGGTGACTGGCACCTAAACCTGATATGAGTCAAGGTGTTGAGAAAACTAAATTAAACTAACTGGAGGCCAAAGGCAGAATGGCTTCTATAGTGACATCCTGGTGCTGCTGGTATTCCTGTTGGTCCAGGTAGAGATAGTAAGTACTAGTTGTGAAAAAGATACAGTGTGTGTTTCAAGCTGTTGATCTGATACTTCAGCCCTGTTTCTAAGCAATCCAGACATCGAAACTCATCCTATTGCAGCAGTAGCTATTGCAACTTAATTTAACAGCCACTTTTATATGGGACGGTCATGATTGTAAAGCTCCTGAGGTGGCTTGGGAACAATCATATTGAGTGTGCAAGATGAGTTTATTTTTTGTTCTGGTACAGACTTCTTGACTGAACATAAGCACATGACTTAAGTTTCTTCCTGCTTGTCTTTCTTTTATGGAAGACAGGAACAGCTGATATTGACTGCCTTGGATGAGGTGATAGTAGCTTACCATTTTTTTGCAACACAGAAGGTACTGCTGCTGTAACTGCAGTGGATAAAGTATTTAAGCATAAAGCAATAAACGTGTGGCATGGTCGGAAATCATCTTGTTCATGGTCTTCCTAGAGTGAGTTTAGGCTCAATACTGTGGTTATCTGAATTAGCCTTTCATGAATTATTGATTAATGTATTGTCATATTGTGAGGACAGAAGGAAGCTTCTTATAGTCTGAATACTCAGTGGGGTAAATTAATACTTATTCTGTGCAGCTGAGGCTAGACTAGTTTGGTAGGTAGCCAAATGAACTTGGTGTAAAGCTCATTTTAAAGTATCTCCAGAGTAGCTACTGTGTAGTTTTGCACTATGGATATGCAGCTTTTGACCTGAGTTACAGGAGAAGGTAAACAAGAGGGAAACTGTCACAGGTAATCTATTATTGATACTTACAGCAGCGTGCTTGTGAGAGGTGGAGATTTGCAGAGACAACTAGAAAAAAGGAAGTGATGTTTTTCTTCCAGAAGTTTAATTCAGTATTAGTGGTCTGGAAATGTGCCACACTGATATTTCTGAAAACAACTCTTAGGCTAGGAGTCATGTCAGGTGACTCTAAATGCTTATTGCACTGACATACTCAAATCTCAATGTACAGTAAGACTTTCTGAATTGCCAGTGGACAGCAGAATGCACTTTGGAGGAGTAATTCATTGTAGGTGTTCATCTTGGGATGAGAAAAATCATAATATGGAAGTGTCCATTTCTCTACAGAAGATGTAGTATACCATGTATCTATATTTGCACACTAGCTGCTTTGTGGGCCTGGACTAGGTTTCAAGTACGAAGTTGGAAGGCTCCTTGTCCTGTGAGTCAGCCTGTCTTCCTCCTGTAATGTTCCAGGAGTACTATGAAAATGCTGCTTTTTAACAGTCTCGTTCCTTTCTCCCCTCTGTACGCAGTGAGATACAGTTCAGCTCTTCTAGTACCACCACTTCAGAGAGCCAAGAACCGTCTTCTGGGGATCAGGCAGCAAGTGCTCTTCAGCAGCAGCTCCTTCTAATGGTGGCACGAAGAACCCTCTCAGAAACCCCACGGGTACATTGTAATATCTCAGTTTCTAGCATTTTGATAAACCGCTATACAAACAAATGCTGCAGACTTGTTGCTAAGACAGTTTTGTTGATTTCTTGTGCTTTCTTTGCCCAGCACTGCTCACTTATTTAGATTTATTTTATGCTGATAGATGTAATTCAGATGCTTTCTACTGATACTGAGGAGAGTATCTACAGATACTGAGGAGAAGAGAGATGTTACTGGCTTGAAGGGGCTCTTTGCAGAAAAGGAGTGCACAAGTGAGAAATTGCTCTGCAAAATACAGTTCTGTGGTCTGTGCTGGACTCCATTACCTTAAAAGCTGATCTTCTGTCTAATTTCATTGGAAAGCAAGAGCACATAGCTGTTACGATTTTAGATGCGCCACCACATTTTAATAATGTTACATTTTCTTTGGATTCATTAGTATCCTAAAACCTTACGTCTGGTTTCCCTTTTCTGAATCAGGCAACCAGGCTTCTGGATGTCTGTTGTGGAATGTCAAAGCCACATCTCTCAATGCAGCTGATAAATGAAAAAAGCTCTCAGAGTGCATTTGAGATGGTAACATGTGGTCATATTTGAACTTTACCATATTTGGGGTCTGGGACCAATGGCTCGAGGGTGTAATCTTGCTATGACAGTTCCCTTTATAATAATGTTAACCTTATCTTTTCTTCCACAGCAAGTTCTACTTTGATATTTATGTTTAACCTTAAAATGTCAGTTAATTATCTTACATCTTGGATTTTGAACAGAAATTCTAAGCTGAAAGCAAATCGTATAGGGAAATTGTTTTAAGTTAAGAATCTGGTAATTGTCCCCGTTTATTACAAATATGTGTTTCGGATTTGGATGTAGTCTTCTATCTAAAAGCTCAAATGTTTTCCAGATATTTTTAATCTTGTAAATTGCCCATAAATTAGAGAACAATTATCACTCTTACTTCTAGGAAAACTGCATCATTAAGAAAGAAGTAAGGCATGTTGCTCAGGCTTATATAGCAAGTTCATAACAAGGGCAGGCAGTAACTTCAGAACTTCCTGTTCTCTGATTTATTATTGAACATGAAATCCTAAGCCTTAGTAAGTCAGGAGAAGTTTGGTCACAGACTTCAGTGAACTTAGATTTTCGGGCTGTCTCTGACACAATATAAATTTACAAAGTGAAGGTTTATTGCCACCCCCCACCCCCCCTTTTTTTTTTCTTCTTATATGAAGCACTTTTACACTTAGTGTGTAGCTTCGGACTGCTGAGAGTTTCCCAAATACAGCTCAAAAATCTGACTGCAGCTCCAGTACTGCAAGGCTTGTGTAATCAACTTTATCCAAATATTACAGTTCCTCTGGAGCCAAAATGCTCACTTAGACACTCAGTTAAATAGATGTTAAAATGTTCTCAGGAGTGCATAATCAGATCTTCAAATCCTTCTAATGGACTCTTTTGCCAGTACTCTTTTTTTTTCTTTTTCTAGGTAGTTACAGTGAACAATTTTTGTTAGGAAAGTGGAGCTAATTATTGCAGTTGATTGAATTTCATGTTACTTTCTGGTAGGACAGAGAACCCAAGAGGAACAAAACTGTGCCAGGATTAGCAAGTGTAATATTTTGAAGTAAATTTTTGCTTGAAGAATGTAGTTCAGCAACTTTTTAAAGTGGTTGTCGAAGTGCTAATACGTTAGGTGTCTGTTGTAGTTTCCATGAAATAAATAGGAGGCATTATTTCCAGTGCAACCTATATAATTTGAAGCGAAAATAAATACATTCACATTATTCCTGTTTGGGAAAAACAATTCTGAAACTTGATGTAAATTTAGCCTTTTAAATACCTGTATTGCTAGCAGCCATATGCCAATGTGGAAGAACATTTTGTGTATTTCTGGTTTGTTTGTTTTTAAAGCAACCTAGTCAGGACCCTGAAGATTCTTCATGTTCTTCAGCACAACGGAAATTGAACAGGCAGTTTTACCGATTTATTATATTCCCTGGTAAATGGATTAAAGTCTGGTACGATCGGCTGACCTTGTTGGCATTGCTGGACCGGTAAGCTTTCTGCATCCAACTCTACCTAGTATGCGGTGTGCGTCCCTGTGTGTCCACTGAACAGAGCAGGCCACTTGAGAAGAAAGAAGCAAGCGTTGTGTTAGTGTCATATTCAAGTTGAGTAGACAGATACGTGTTTGTTCTAAGTAGAAGAAAGTATTTTCTCTTAGTGGTTCTCACTATCCTTCATTTTCAAGAGTGACTTTGGTTCGTATGAGCACCAGGCTTGTGGAACATTCCTTAAATTTGATGCTCAGCTGTTGGATCCTATGGTTTTAAGCTTTCTGAGGAAACAAATCAATATGTTGGTCAAAAATACGGAATTGTCAGGCTCTTGTATATCAAGTCTTTAAAAAATATAAAAAAAAACTATAGATGATATTCAGAAGGGGATCTTTCAGCTGCTGCCTCTGTTCTAGAACGGTTTTATTTGCTTAGAGAAAATTTCTTGTCTTGGACTGCAAGAAGAAGAGATGCCCTCAGTTTCGTTCTGCATCAACTCTTCTGGCAGTACCCTTTGTGGTTAGAGCTCATGTGGTAATCTGACTGACTACTTGAACGTGTTAGACATGTTAGCCTGCATATCTCATAGTCATTACTCTCCTACTGCTACTTGGTTGTTCCTTTTGGGCATGTGTTAAGCCCATATTATATGCTAATACAGGCTCCATGATAGAAATTTCAGAGGACAACTTTTACACTTTGAAGAAATCAGACAATATAGTCAGGGAGCTTAGATTCAGAGCTTTTTTTCTTAATTGCATGGAAAAAATGCTTACTGATAAACTTTTGTTATATCCTGAACATGAACTTTTTTTTCCTTCAGTATCTGTGTTCTAATGGAACAGATAAAACAAAACATAGGATAGCGAAATATGGTCGTTCATCTAATTCTTCATTGTCAGATGTTCATTAAATGATTGTCTTATTTTCTTATTTATATATATATATATATATTATAGTGATGCATTTGCATACATACAAATCACCTCTACTGTGGAATCCTATTTGGGAAGAGAGATTGAAGGGTGCAGATATGCACTGAACAGCATAGACTATGCCTTTTATTTGTAGGTTTTAGCTGTCACAGTGTCTAAGGTTTTTGGCAGAGGAGTGAGGTACTGTTAAACATGGAGATGTAGTTTCAGGACTAAAATCTTAGATCCTTTAAATTCTGATAGCTCGAGAACTGATTGTTTATACCAGCTGCAAATGGATCTGCCTTGCTGTAGCGAGTATATAAATATATTTTTATTATTCACACAGGACAGAGGATATAAAGGAGAACGTACTTTGTATCTTCCTAGTAGTTCTTGTTTCACTTCTTGGATTCCTGACTCTGAACCAAGGCTTTTGTAAAGACATTTGGGTTCTGTTGTTCTGTCTCGTTATGGCCAGTTGCCAGTATTCTCTCCTAAAGGTAGGAAACAAGTTCATATCCAACTGCTGAATTATCTTCTAACTTCTATGAAGGCAAATCCCTGTAAGCAAACTTTTCTGTTTTATTTTCAGAGTGTCCAGCCTGATCCTGCTTCACCAGTACATGTAAGTGTTGGCTACAAGAACAAGTCTTTCTCCTCTGTTGTCACTTTTGTACTGTGTAACAGTGGGCTATTCTGTGAAACTGAGGAATAACTGGTTTGTTGTTTTCGGCAATTTATGAAAATGATACTGCCTTAATTTTAAATTACTGAATTTGATACTGCTGTTAGAAAAGCGCTTTCCCTTTGAGCTAGAATACTCAGTTAAAACAATGCATCTGGACCAATTTGCTGAAATTCAATGCTGTGGCATTAGACCAGCATTTTCTTTGCTTTCCTTGGGAAATGGGCTGAACACAGAAGTTCCAGATTAACAGTATGGTCAGTTGGGACTTAAGATTAGGAATTGTTTTTTATTTGAAAAAATATTATTATTTTGTTTTATTTTTATCTGCTATTGCTTCTGTATTTCCCAATAATATGACTAGCTCATCAAATGGCATAGATTCTTCTGTTTGTTATATGTCACTGCTTCAGTGCCCGTGTCCTGAAGAAATGACCAACTCAGTGAATGAATGCAGATTATAAGGCTCTATCTATATAGGTAAAGGTCTGTATATTCTGAGAAGCTGAACTCTGACCCTGACACCTCTCTTCAAAGAGCACATTCCTTATCCAAGTCTGTCTCCATTATAAGACTGGCTTAAGATCATCAACCTATAACTGTGACCTGACCCCTATGTCTGTAAGAGTCTCAGCATTTCTGATTTGCAGGTCTTGGGACGCATTCCGGGGGTGATATGGTCCTTTGCTTGCTTTTATGTCTTCTGCCCAGATGCTCATTTGTTTATTTATTATTCCTTGCAAGTTTATGAAGAACCCCCCTCTTCCCTCAAGGCTCCAGAACAGCATGTTTAAAACTGTTTGATTATTTTGCTTTGGCAGGGAGTAATTATTTTTGTCAGTTTTGAGGCTGGAAATACAGGCTGAATTTGAAATTGTGTTTAGTTACAAGTATACACACTGTACATTGCAGTAAGATGAATTTCAGTGGATTCTTATTTTCTTTTCCATGTCGGTTATCATGGGGTGAACTTAAGGTATTGTCATTTGTAATACATCCACAGGATATCCATGACTGCATAAAAAGTAGGGAAGGCTAGTAAACAGCAGCTTCATTTACAGATTCAATCCGTACATTATTTTGCAGTATTTTAAATGAATTTAAATAAATATTCCTACCTTAGTGTAAAGGTGGTTTTTTGGGTGATTAAAATCAATTGGTCAATTCAGCTATGATGTGTTTAGATATCACTTGGACCCCATAATTAAATAGATTGTAATTCACAGACATTAGTAACATGCACATTTATTTAAACTGAGTGGCAAACCTTTAATCAAAACTTCATTATAAATATACTTAACCCACATGTTTAATTATATTAAAGACAAACTAGCTACTGAAGTTAAATCAAAATGTTTTTTTGAGCAGAATCTGGGTTTGTGTTTCAGACTTGAACAACAACAGTGTTACAAGTATTATTCACCATATTGAATTCTGTTTATCACGTAGCAAGCAGTACAGAAGAATAACAATAAACGTTTACATCTTCCCAATGCTGTTCTAAAATTTATCATGGAGAGTTTCTTGCAAACTTCTCAGTGCTCTGTAGGAAAGGGAATGGAATTAAAATATAGAGAGGTTTTCCACAGGAGGTTTTGAAGGTGGAAGATGAAATCAGAACAAATTATCTATCTCTGCCTTATGTCTTACATCTTAATATAAAACAAGATAGGTATTTGTAAATGCTTCCTTGAGCTACTAAGCACCACAAAAAATAAGACAACATGTACTACTTCATAATTCATATCGACTACATTAAAACTAAAGAGAATAACCTCTCTTGATGTTTTATAAGGCTGCAGAAGAGCAGGGGGGATAAATGAATGATCAGTACCATGTCTATGAATGAAAATGCAGATGAGATTTTTTCAGTGTGAAATGAACCATTGGCAGCTACAGATTTGCGCACTGAATTAATTTCTATTCTGGAATTTATGAGTAGCCTTTTAATGCCTTACATTATACATGCATGCCAAGATGTTCCAGACTTCTTCCCTATCTCTCACAAGCAGGCTTCACTACTTTTTGGTGGAACTTTTTCATCTCCAAGCTATACCATTTTGAGAGATTCTTTTTTTAGAAGACCATCCACTGAATTCAGGAAACAGTGTCCAGGAATGCATAAAGCTTTTGTTCAAAACTCCTTCCAAGTGCTAGTGTGTTCTCTTCCTGCTGTAGAGGAAGTGGTTGCTGACTGAACTTTATGAAGTCTGGTGGTGGGTTCTTCCCTATGTACTGAAACTTGGAACTTATAACGATGACTTCACGTGGTTGAGTCGCTGTCCCTGGAGGTGTTCAAAAAGTGTTTGGGTGTTGTACTGGCATCTAGAATATTGGGGAAATAATTATGGTAGGTGGATGGTTGGATTGGATGATCTTGGAGGCTTTTTCCAACCTTATTCGATTCTATGATTCTGTGGCTGTATTTAAACAATATGTAGTATTTGAATGAGAGATCCTAGCTGTCACATACTGTGTGGGGTAAGAAATTAAATCTTAAGTCAGCTAATAATTTGAATTTTTTATTCACTTATATATGTTTTATTGGATTGTGGTAATATTTCTTTTTGATCAACCTTGGTGGTAAAGTTGAGACTCACTGTGCTCTGCTGCACCAGTCCTTCAGATAATACTTGCTACCAGCATTTATCGTATCAGCAGGTTTAGGACTGTTTCCTGCTGCAGAATCGGAGCATAACTTTTTTGTCACCCTGTGCTTTAGCCTTTTCAGATATGGTTAGCTTGGAGCTGGTGGCCTTTAGATTTCTCTTCACACAGGCATATGTGTTTCTGGGATGTTAAAAGATGGAACTGCCTCCTCACTGGCATGGTGGGGAGCATTATGTGAAGTCCATTTCAAATGTGAGTTTTATCAGTTTATTAACAGCATAAAATAAGAGAGATACCGATGACTGCAGGGTATTAAATTCCAAAATGTAAGAGATCCCTTCAGGGTGTATTTCAGGGTTAGGGACAAGTGGCTTTGATAACTGCAAGTTTTCTTGGTGGCGTTTAGCAGCAGCAGATCAGCCAGAAAGTACCTGTGGTAAATGTGTTATATGAAAGGATCATGAGAGCTTGTCTGCAAGTCCCTCTAAGACAGCTGAATAGCTTAGGATCTAGTTCAGATTTACAAAGGCATTTGAGTTTTGAAGAATTGCAATTGTACTCTTAGTAAGATTTACTAAATCGCTAACGTAACTACATTGTCTCTGTCCCATTACCTGCCAAAGGAGTCAGCTAACTACGCCGGGTAACTACCACAGGCAGATTAAAGTACTTTATGGGATTTAGAAAAACTATTTTTAATTCCTTCCTGTATACTTTTCTATTAGAACTGAGCACACATGCTTTTCTATAAAGCTTTCTGTCTGTCTTCTTGCACATGTGCACGCAAAAAAAACAGTCATTAAATATCCTGAAATTGCCCCCTGTATGGGAACTGTTGAATCAGGACCTGAACCTCTGATTGACCACCTGAGGCGAGCGCTGAGTCAGCTGCAGGGGCACAGGTGAATGCAGTTTCATCTGAGTGACCGGAAAGGGTGGAGCCTGGCTGCACCTCTCCTAGACCTCATTTAAGGGCTGACTCCCAAGGAGGATCTCTGTCTGGAGATCCTTCCTCTTGGTGCCCTTCTGTGAGCCCAGGACACGGGTAAGATCTTTATTTCATTTCTCTGTTGTAACGCTATAATTTCTCTGGTTCAATACCTGTATACCTGTTTGCCATACAGCCCTCCATAAAAATGCTTTGCAGTAGGTAGTGTTTTACTTCAGAATTTCACAAAGACGTTAAGCACAGCTTTGTTGAAAATCTTCATGCTATCAAAACATGAGATGCGTTGATGCCGTTTGTAGGATGTTAATATTTTTGACTTAAGAAATACAACCTTGAAAAATTCAGTGAACTTTCTTTGGCAGTATAATGGGAAAGCAGGAATTCTCTCTGAAAAGTTTTTTAGTGCATAAAAAATGATTGTTTGGTAAGTTAGACCTAAAATAGAAGATGAATCCAGATTTACTGATTGATTTCTTGTGAGGGAGGATGCAGGGCTGAGAAGAGTTACTAAGATGGAGGTCAGTTCTGTCCATGAAAACTTGACAAGCTGTGCAGCCAGTATCCTTCCCAGTACATCACTGCTCATGGTTTGCTCCTGTTGATCCAAGATTATGCGCTATTTCCATTCCAGTATTCTGACTCATTCCCCAGTGCCACATGAAAAAAATAGAGAAGGTAGTATTCTGCAGGTTGTTCAGGTAGCCTTCCAAAGCTTCTTAGCTTCTTTCCCCAGTCCTGATTAGTGTTGTTCTTACTAGCATGATAAGAGCGACCTGTTTAGCAGTAAAATACTTACTATAAACCTAATATGTCAGTGCTCTTCTTGGCACTGAAAGATGTGAGGAGCTGAAACTCTGGACTCCTGGTTGTCATCTTCATCTTACCCAACTGCCTTCAAATAATTACCATGCAAAGGTAATAGCTGGTTCTGCAAGTATAAAGATAAGACAAGAATGTAACGTTACAGCAGAAATCTTTGGTCTGCAGCGTGGGTCAGGATATAAATCATCAGTCAATTGTTTGGCTGCAGTATTTACTGGTTTCTTTTTCTAAGGCACAGATTGCATTTAAGATAAATGAACTGAAGATTAAAAATAGCTTGTAATATTTCAAGCATTTTTTAAAGTCGGATTTTTCTTTCTTACTCTCCTCTGATGTTTTCATGGATGTGTGTCCTATTCAAAACAAACAAAACCTACACACGCTCTCCTGCCTTTTGTAACAATGAAACTCAGATTAATCATCAGCTAGGATTAGTCAGTCTTGACTTGATTTACATTCCATGAATGTAAGATTCAATGTAAGCACGCTAGTTCCCTGCAATCTGCCACCATGTTAACTGATTGATCCAGGAGAGTGTGTAGATCAGTTAATAACCATGCTAACATATGAGCTTGGCTGGCAGCCAAACAAAATACAGTCACTGTTTCAAATCAATAAGTAGGCACAAAAAAAAAAAAAAACACCCACAAAACATCTTTTATTATACTCACTTAACATTACATTTCATAAACAAGAGCACTTTCACAGCAACTTTCTTTTGCGAAATAAACCTGAATCCTTGTCAGTTTGCTCCTGGCTTCTTGCACTGAAGAAATCTTTTGACTTGCAGATGTTCTGAATGCCTTATGTACACTGAAGTTTGCTACCAGAAGAACTATTAAGATTTTTTTCAAGTGTTTATTATTCTCTCTGGCTCATGGCCCCACAGCAATTTTCTGTAGGATTACTTTGAACTGCGTGTACTAGAGATGCATATGGAAGGTGCTTTAAAATTTGTTTCTAAATGCTTATGGCATTCTTCTGTGTCTGCGGATGATGGGCAGTTTCCAGAATTTTGTTGCTAAAGATGATTGATCCTTTTAAAATCTCTTTTTGTCCGTGCTGAGATAAAGGGTCCTCTTCATTCTCTGGTCTTGTTGTGGTTGTCTGCTGTCAATTCTGTGGATAGTCACATCGTATACCATTGCTGCACATTACTTGCCATCTCCGTGGTGTTCGGTAAAATGTTGTGGCATCAGGAGAAGAAGTTGGGTGGTTAAGTAGGCTCAGACCTTTTACTTTTTCTTTTTTTCTTTTTTTTCTTCCCAGGTTGCAATTGTATTTCAAGAAGTCATAAATAAATAAAGTTCAAGCTACCTGAAGCAGGCAGTCATTAACATAAGTTCTGTTTATATAAAAAATTCAGACAGATGGGGATGTTTTTTCTCCTCAGAAAATGACTACTTTTATGATTAGTATGTTTTGAATGGTCCCAAAGGTTTGATTTTCAGAATCATGAATGATTGCTGGTGTTAGTCTGAAATACTTTTGGTACTTTTTGAAAGTCTCCTCTAGAGAAGATAAAAATGCCTTGTAACATTTTTATTATTAATTAGTGCACGTAAGTCATAAAAACATTTTGTATGACTTCTGAAACTCTTTCTGGTTTAATACAATGCACAAAGTAGGAGAGTGAATACAAAATTCAAATACTTCTTTTTTTCGTCTTTTTTCTTTTTCAGGGACACAATAAGATCATAACCTACAGCAGACCTATTTATTTTTCTATATTATGTGGCCTTATTTTGCTGCTAGATGCTGGATCTAAAGACACAAATCCTTCAGTTTATACAATGTATGGCTTGAAGCTTTTTTCGCCTAGATTTCTTCAGTCAGCCAGAGACCATATATTAGGTGAGTCAATATTTTTCCTAAGACTGTAAAGATGAATTAAATGTTAGCTGGGGAAGTCTGTGTTTTCCCACATTGGCAATCAAATGCATGTTATGGAGGTGCAACTCTGAGTCAAATTGATAGAAACATTTGGAATGACTTAAGACACATGAGAGAGGGGAACATTTGGCAACTTTCCCTCATGTAAAAAGCACTCTTAATGAAATGAGACTCATAGAAAATTCTCTGTAGAAAACTAACAGTCACTGATGTTATTAGCAAAAGACATCATCTGTGAAATGCAGTTTATCTTTGTAAGAGCTTGTCTATGTGGAGCAGTTACTGCAGAATAAGCTGAGTTTTAAATTTAATGCTTGAAAGCTAATCTCTGCCAAGTCCTCAGATGAACATTCATCTGTTCATGAAGAACATGCTTTTTCTTGATTTAGTTTGATTTTGATGTCCACGTGATGAGTTAGTGTGGAGCAGCCACTATGCAGTAGTTTTTTGAACCCACTTCCTTCTGGAATTGTATTCTGAAATGTCTAAGGACATCCAGGTACTGTCCCAAAATAAGACTGATGGTCCCTTGCACTAATCTGGGCTAGCCACAGCTGGAAATACCCTGCTCTGTCAGGATGCTTTTTGTTATGTTCTTGAGGTCTATAACTGACACTGCTGTTGTTGTGTTATAGGTATGAGTACTGAACTGGACTCAGGTAAAATAACATGCCACTGTTAATTATGAGGTAGGAAAGTTAAAATTTAGTTTGTGGATTTAAACCAAGAGAGCCTCCCATATTAGAGGAAAAATCTTTGTGATATAGAATGGATGACCTTTGAGGTCTTTGTTCACCTGTGACTGTTGGACTTGCATTTTGCTATACTGAAGTCAGGCTATTACTGCCTGAAAGGCATACTAATTTTAGGAAAGGTCTTCATATGGCTTCATTGACTCTCAATTCTTCTCAACAGAAGCAGGGGAGTAATGAAGACCTGCATCTCACTTATTTTCATTAGCTTCTTTCATTACTTTCGTTTGGTCTCATTAAAGTTTCTTGTTACATCTTATTTTCTCTGCCTGTCAAAGGTGAACAGTAAAAATGCTGATAAATAATTCAACAAGAATCTTAAATGACTCCTGGGATAGAGATAAATGAAAAACTATGGCAACTAGTATGGTTGAGGGTGGGGGGGGGGGAA